>VMDO01036257.1:0-15387 GCA_007922755.1 Pedetes capensis
ACTTCATTAATGATCACACTGGACTGTATAACTGAAAAATTCTCAAAGACAAACATGCCAACTTAAATGATCAAATTTAACCAATGAAATTCATTTGAAGACAGAGACACTTTCTACTTATAAAATGCTACTGGAAATAAAGGAATGCACCAACAAACAATAAATTTTTAAAAATTAACTAAATTCTTATATAAATGAAATTAAGAATATTTCAGTGATTTTGTAGAACAATTTGATCTATCATCAAATTCTAATCACATATTAATTTCAGTTTATGTGATTGAGATGATCATCAAAATATTCAAATGAATACAGTCCTTTTAGAGTTTCATAAATTTCTAAAATGACATAAAATGTTTCCGGAAGCTAATATTTTGTTTCATAATGAAATATGTACCAATAAAAAATAAAATGTCTGACCAATCCTGAAGTCCCTGAACAAAACATGGAACATGACAATACATGGATATGGTTCCTTAGAATTTGTTTCAGTTAGTAGCTGGAAGGAATCCTAGCTACATACTGAATATTCCACTTAGATGAAAACTCTGTGTAACCTAAGTCTTGCCACACTCCTTTTACGTTGACAGTCTCCTTCTTTTTAAAAATGTGAGGAAAAATAAATATTTTCCTTGTATTCCTCCTTGCCTTTCTGTTTTCCTTGAATCTGAGGACAAGTATCAGTCTCACATTGGACATTTCCTTTTTTGACCTGATAATAGGTTAGAATTTACTTGTTACTTGTCTAAACAACTACTCAATTGTGTATTTCCTGTTATCTTTAACAAGTTTCTCTTTTATTTTTTTTTCCTTGAGTTATATATGACATTTCTTACCTAAGAGTGCGTGTTCTAAGGGAAAAATAAAATAAGAATACAAAAAGAACAATAACTTAAGAATACAGATGCTTAATATACCTGTTGCAAGTACCTAATGGAAAAGGAGCATAATGCAAACAGATCAGTAAATTCACCTCATTGCTGTAACCTACTTCCCAGGCCCAGCTCTCTGTTTGGTGTTCTATTCCCCAATACTTCCTTTCCCTCTCCTTTGCTTCAGAAAATTTTATCTTCTTTCTGCAAAAGACCACCCCTCCTCTCACACTAACTTGATTAAGTAGAGGTTTCACTTCAATATTCTGAGGGATTCTGTTCCTTCCAAGCAAGACTTTAAATGTGTATGTATGTCTACGTTTATGTTTATTTCTATAAATTTATCCATCAGGTGTCTGTATGTCTATCTATCTATCTATCATCTATGTATATCTACCATCTGTTGATCAGTCAAAATAAAGGGAAAGGGAAGGATAAGGGACAATGAGTTAGAAAAGGAGATTCCTATGTCCTATAACAATTTTACAGGCCCTCCATGGAAATACACATCTTAAGTTACTAAAATAACAGCTTAAGTTCTTTGTATCACAGTTCTATGTCTCCAGGTCATTTCCATTGCAGCTTAAGAACACAGGGCAGGGTACAGTGTCTTTCAAAGCAACCCCAACTCTTTTCACCTAGTAGAGAACTGAAAAAGGATCGGATTGTGTTGCTTCTTACCTTGGGCCAGATTAAATTCTTAGACAGGTCTCTTCATCCACCAAACATTTCACTACTTTGAAGTTGATCAGTAGGTAAGTGTATATTTCCTTGTTGTTGTTATTGTTTTTAGGTGCTGTTGAGTCATGTCTGACTCACAGTGACCCTCATAGGAGTTTCAATGGCTGATTGCTTCAGAATTATTCAAGAGTAGATTGCTATGTAGTATTTCTCCTGTTTGGTCTAGAAAATCTGAGGATGCTCCTCTCAGTCTCAGGTAGCAGAGAGAAAAAATACTTCCACATTCTGCCTGGAAAGAGTTCTTTAGGAATGAGATTTGCCTACTGAGAGTATCCACAAGAATGAGAGAAAAGAGCCAGGCTGGGATCTTTCTCTCTGTTTCACCAAGGAACCAGGTTACCAGAATAATAGCATTGGAGCCATTTCTTCACCCAGGAGATGAATTTTGCCATTCCTTTTTGCCATAACTTGAATCATAAATGTCACTAAAGCACCTATAACTTGGAATCATGGTCCTCAGAATGGTACTATTCAAAGGTGGTGGAATTCTAAAAGATAGGCTATAATGAGAAGTCTTCAGGTCATTGGAGGCATGGCTTTGAAGTAAATAATGACATCAGAGCCCTATCTACTTTCTTTTCTTTTCTACTTCCTGGTCATAATGTGAACAGTTTTACTCTGCCTCATAATGCCAAAATAACTGCCATACTTACTCAGCATTCCTACTTGTGGGCCAAAAACAACAGATCAGCCTGATTGTGAACTAAAACCTCCAAAATCATGAAACAAAATTAAGCTGCTTTTCATATGTTGATTATCTCAAGTATTTGTTAAAGTAACTGAAACCTGCCTAACAGATCCCTCACTTGTCTCCCAGTTTGCTATAATGTGAGGGCTTGCATGTTGGTGTGATGCTGAAAGCTATTCCACTGATATTACAGATAATAGCAGAGCCACCCATGGTGGATAGGTTTCAGCTGAGCTTCCAGATTAAGACAGACTAGGGAGAAGGAGACGGCAACTCACTCCCAGAACAATTAGCTAATCTGACATCATGTAACAACAACCACAACAACAACAACTAACATATTCTAAAAATCTACAGTCATAGTTAGGGAGACATGTAGCAGATAGATTACCAACATCTACTGCTATAATTGGGCTGGGATTTAGCTCAGTTAGTAGAGTGCTGCACTGCATGCAGTCTCTGAGGTCCCGAGTTCGATTCCCAGCACCACAAAAATGGGAGAAGGACCTGGCAATCCACTCCCAAGGCCATCCCGAAACAGCCATTGAAAACCCTATGAGGGTCGCTATGAGTTGGTTACTGACTCGACAGCACCTAACAACAACAACAACAACTGCTATAATTGGTCTATCCTATCCTAGCAACTGTTGACTGAAGATGGGTTATGGGTTATGGTTGTTGTTGTTGTTACAAGCCATGGAGTCCAGTCTGATTCATAGCAACTCTCACAGGGTCTTCAATGACTAATTATTTCAGGATTGCTTCCAAAGTAGATTGCCACATCCTTCTTCTGTTTTTGAGGTGCTGGGGATAGAACTTGGGTCCTCAGAGTATGAAACAGCTCTCTACCAACTGAGCTAAGTCCCAGCCCATGGGTATAGTCAGAAACATGCAACTAATTATCTGCAGGATATGACTCTGCAGAAGCATTTTGTAAGGTACATTTATTAGGTACCATTAAGTTGGTGTCTCTCTCATAGCAGCCCTGTGCACAAAAGGTGAAACACTATTGTCAGTGCTTCTCTGCTACTCATAGGGTTTTCAATGGCTGATTGTTTTTTGGAAGATTTTGCTGGGTCCTTCTCCCAAGCCTACAGCACCTGGTGTTCCCAGGTCATCTTCCATCTAAGTACTAACCAGGTCTGACCCTGTATAGCTTCTGAGGTCTCACAGGAGCAGGCAAGGTATACTAGTGGTATCTAATAAGCAAGAAAACTAATACTTCAATTCCCCATACCTGCTTTCTCAGTTTTCTAAATATGGATTTAAAAAATTATATAAAATCTCTCAAGTAAACATATCTACAAAGAGACTGGTGTAGGAATGATTGTAGTAACTTTTTGAATAACAGTGAAAACCTGGAAAAAATCCCCAATACCCACCACAAGTTGAATAGATAAATTGGATAAAATGGATAAATTGAATGCATATTATTCCTAAATGAAATACACTCAGCAGTAATAAGAAACTAACTAGTGTGACACTCAATGATAAATATAAATTTCAAATTTTATGCTCAGATAAAGAAGCCAAAACCAAAATAAATCATATTATTGTGCTATTTAGATAAAATTTAGGATGATACAGTTTATCCAAGGTGATAGAAGCTAAGTTAGTGATTCCCTGTGGCCAGGGTTTGGGATGTTGAAACCACAAGAAAACATTTCTTGGGTTGTGAAATTGTATTTTACATTTCACTTGTGAAGATGGTTAGCAGGACATATACAATTGTCAGAATTCATCAAACTGCATAATTAAATACATATTTTATTATATATAAGTTGTACCCTGATAAATTCATTATGAAAAATAATATACATAAAATTAAAAAAATTGTGACCAAACATACCACATACAGGTACACATTTTTCTTTATATTTTTGGGGGAATTAGTGAGCCTGAGAGATATCTACTAGAAGTTAGGATCACAACTTATGACCATTTCAGTTTCTTCTATCATTCTCTTTCTGTCCTTGGGGATTTTAAAAAAATATTCCTATATTTTCCCTCTGATTATACAATAAAAATAAACAAAAGCTTAAATTTTAGCTCTTATCCTAAATTTCTTAAAATGATGATTGACAGTTATTGCTTCTCCTCACACAACTAATTCAACACATCCAATGTCTCATCTGTTTCAGTATTTGTTGTATGTATGTGTTGTGTGGCTGAAAGGTGCATTTCTACAGAAAATTTTCCACTCTTGACTTAAAATTTCTGGTTTCCTCGCATATTTTCCATTGTTTTTCCATGATCTTTTTGTTTGGCTCCTTAAACTCCTGCCCAAATCTAGGATTCAAAGATTTTGTTCCCTTCTTCTCATATCCTTTTCAATTACCTGAGGACTAATACTTTCTGAATATTTGTCACTAGTGTTTTCTTGAGGTCTTGCCCAACTGGTAAAATACGGTATTGACCACTTATCACAAAATCATCATTTCTTATTAACTTCCCATATGTTCAACATATGGCACCTCAAATCTCAAACGTCAACATATTCATCAACACCTTCTCCTGTAGATTTTTCACACAAAGGATTTCAGTGAAACCTTAAGGTTTTCTTTGAATATGCTTCTCCTTCCACCATTTCTCCATATCTCTGCAGTTTTCTCACAGTTTACAACTACCCTTAATTATTATAATTGTACTTAATTCTTCTTTCCCTATCAATGCTACACACTGTAGCTAAGCAACACTACTACCAACACCTAGTTCATTCGGTGTTTTTTATGTGCTTTCTGTTTTTCAAAATCAGAATATTTAATTTTAGTCAAATGAAGCAAACCTTTATTGACAACTGAAGAGCATCAGGCATGAGCTAAAGTTTAGATATAATAGGATGAAAATGCATGCTTAGTATTCTTGTGTTAATACTCAAAGACCCAAATTTCATTTCAACCTGTGTTTTTGTCAGTTTAATTTCCTACAGTTCACTTTCAAACATTCTCTGAAATAAACTCACTGAGATGATTTTGCCCAGAGCCAGTCCAGGTTTGTACTTATGCTGAGATTTTTCTCCCTTCCTGGAATGATGATAATATTAAACACAAGCATAAAAATTGTTAGTATCACATGTGGATTGCTTAAGGGAGGCTGGACACTTTGTCTAGCGATTTGTTTCTGATTTTATTTCACTTTCATAAATGTTATTTGGAGTTGGATTTGTTCATCCCACTTTACTGATGAAGATACGGAGGCACAGAAGTGTTACATATTTATTGTGATCACACAAGTAATAAAACCACCTCAATCTATCACAAAAGAAACCCTTACCCTTCTCAGTATTGTATTTTATGTTATCCTTACCAGTTTTGTTATATATGCATCTGAGTCATCCTGCATACAACTTTTTTCATGAAAGGTTTTACTCCTTCTGCTTGGAAGTATTAATTCTTCACCTTTACAAGAAGGATTTACAAGTTGAACATTTTGTCCCTTGTCACTTAGTAGCTTTCATTCTAGTGATTTATACACAAGTTGCTATCTCTTTCATACAGTAACAACTTGAAGACAAGAACTATGCATCATTTATTGTAAATATACCCACTGCAGCTCTTTACAAAGAGAAGACAAGCAGCAAATATTTGGAGAGTAAACAGTTTTGCTGTAGTGTGAGTATAGTTTTTTCCCTTTGAAAGGCATGTCAAAATTTATTCCCCATTGTGAGGTACTAAGAGAGTGGATATCTAATCTGAATGGGATATTTGTAAGTGGGTCCTTGGGAAGTGATTAGAATTAGAAAAGTTTATCTAGAAGAAGTTACCATGGCCGGAATCCTCTGTGTTTGAATACTGATGGCTTTATAAGTAGAGGGGCAGAGACCAGAGAGATACACATGTACACGCTCCCTGTCCCTTGCCTTGTGATTCCTTGAGTTGCCTGGGAATTCTGCCAGCAAGAAGGCTCTCACATGGGTCTTGGATCATGGACTCCCAGAAAAATAAGCCAAATTCAACTATTTTCTTGATTAAGTTACCCAGCTGCTGGTACGCTGTCATAGTAATATAAATTAGACTAATACACATTTGCAAATATGCATACTTCTGACTTGTAAGAATATAGCTTGAAAATTTTCCTTGAGAAAAAATGAAAACTATCAACAGACTACTTTGTTCAAAAGTATTTCTTATTAGCAAACACTAGTACAACCAATATATTTTGAGGGCTCTTCTTCTCCGTGAGAGTAGAGGAAATTCTTCATGGAGAGAATATCTTAAAGAAACAGAGGTAGTTTAAAATCCTACTTTGTTTCATTTGCTTTTCTCTTTTTATCATAGTATTAAATTTGTATTTATATTATATATACTAATAGGAAGCTATATATCCAGAGAGATTATGTATTAAAATGATTAGTGATATTTTTTCTTTTTGTCATATGTACGAAGTAGGAGAGTTTTAAGTGCGTAAAATAATACCTGTGTCTAACAGAAACTGCTTTATGTTCTATCTGTAGGTTAAAAAAGCAGAAAGAAAGAAACTTGCTGGACCATTTCCTATAAGATTACATTTTGTTCAGATGACAATGATAAAAAGTCTCTTCACTATGTAAATTTGTCCGTACAAGATTAAAGTGCATTATCTTATTGAGTTTCATCTTGCACCCTCAGCATCTATTATTCCTATTAACTCCAAGTTTAACCTCCACCTTGCCCTTCTCCTCTCTTAATTGGCAGTGGGCAAATCATTTCTGGTCAAGATCAGGAGCGCATCTGCCCATCTAACCTTGGACATCAATCCAACAAAACAGTGAATCCCATTAGTATCAGACTCGTGACTAATAAATGCAAAGATACTGTGAAGAACAATAATGCACTTTAGCTTCCACATCAATCTCTGGCACCTCAGAAAGTAAGTGTAATGAACAGCAGATCATAGCCCATAGCTCTCATAAAATGTCCCAGTTGTGATACATATTAAACATCCAAAATGGTAATGCCAGGCCCTTATATCAGATATCTTTCTAGTAGAAAGTGGCACTTCATACTATTTCTAATAATAAACTAATATTCAGACATATAACGTCCACTTATATTTCATGTTACTTTTATAATATCTTATTTAAAGCTACTTTGAGGGCTACATAGAGTGTTGCAACTTTTATGCTATGGAAAATGGTGGCATACCCCTGTGACATCAACATCAGACAACCTGTATTGAGAGTTCTGAGGTTTTGTGCAAAAACATGTCTTCTGAAAATGCATGAAATAAATTGAGACTTTCAAGTACACTGCAAAAGACATGGATATTATTCAACTTTAAGGTCCTGAGGGGAAGAAAACGAAGATTTTACTTAATATTCTATAGCTCAGTATACATTAAAGTCACCTTTTAGAGTATCGTATTTCTGAGTTTCTTCTGACATACTTTTTCCAATTTAATTATTTCATCTCATTTCACCTGCTCTCCTTTTTCTTTTATTTTTAACATCTTTCTCTCTTCTTTTAACTGCTTCTTCATATGAGTCTATTTGAAAAATCACAATATATTTGGTTTTGTTAAGCTTAGAAATGAATTCTACAGCACAGTTCCATTCCCTTCCAAATATTTTGAGAATTTTTATCCATCTATGTGAAATTAGTCTCTTTTAACACATGTTCTCCAGTTCATTCTTTGTTTGATGTTTTGTTTTTCCTATGGCACATTTTGATCTCTGATTCCAGAATTGAAAAATCAATGTGGAGGAAGTATGAGGCAACCTACCTAATAGCCTTTTTGTGTGGCACTGGGGAAAACAAAGACAAATGGTCTTTTCTTCAGATCTTCACAATTCATAGTTCAGAGCTCTCAAAGACTTTACCTAATGTTTTGGAGCAACAGTCACTTTGGCAAGTTGCTGGGATAGAGGCACAAGTGAGAACACAGAGAGACTAGCCAACAACATTCACTGATAGGGTAATTGTCCAAATTGGGCATACAACACATTTTGGAAATGAATCAAATATATGAAATAGATAATAGCAATGAACGTGAAATTGATACAGTAAAATGAACTTTTCTTAGTATTTACTGTCCTTTACATTTTGCTCAAAGTACCTTATTTACAAACTGTTTCATATGCAAAATAAACTTTTGATCTCAAGCAAATTTTCAGGACTTTGAGAAATGTGTACCAATTCCCTTCACTGTAAGTACAGAATTTGTACCATTCTTTTTGTTTCAAAACAAAGAAAGATGTGATGCTGCCAGTCACTTTTCCTCATTTTCTTATAATACGGAAGAATAGAAAGTGAGGTGCATAAAAGAGCAAATTAATCTGTTCAAGACAGTAAAGGAACTTAGAGAACTGAAGACTCCAGATTGCCTATAAAACAGTGTTCTTATGTCTTGGTCAATTGAGTACAATTTCTTAAGTGTTTCACTTAGTACCAAGTGGCAACTTGAACTCCTTGGACAATGAAGTCTATTATGTTAATGTAGATAAATAAATGTGGACACATATATACTCAGATGTGTACTTCTATATAAGTTTTATTGAAGCTATTGGTATGTTTTATGTATAAAAACCAATTCAGTAAGTAATGAGGATAAATTGATAATAATAAAGTTTGTAGAATTTGCTTGCCAGAAACTAATGAAATGAACAATAGTTTTTTAATAAATGAAAGCAGAAAATAGGGAACAGGGAACGATCCAGTTTCTATCTCAAATTCCAAGAAGTTTGACCCAGATCAAAAATAATTCTGGAATAAAATAATGAAGAGTCACAAATTCAAGGAAGAGTTCCTACTACGAGAAGGGATTTTACTTTGGTGACAAGTAACAAGATTATCTTTTTAAAAAAAACTCACTGATGTTCTTAATGTGAGAATGGAGACAGGTAATGCATGATTCTCAGCGAAAGACCTGGGGAAGGTGTAATTGGAACATATCTCTTCAAGGTAAATATGCAGTAGCATGAGGACCAGGCTAGAAATGTGGCTGAATGTTCCTTGGCAATGGCTGGTAGAGGAAATGGAGTAAAGAACCCAGTAGAAAGAAAGGATAAATGCTTGAGAATATGGAAGTACTAATTATCCTGATTTATTTATTACATCTTATGTAGATGGAGTGAATATATGTACAAATGTACATATATGTACAAATATATGTACAAATACTATGTGTCAATTTAAAGTAAATACAAATAATTTTTAAGTAATTGACTAATGTTTAAGATGAGCTATTGATTCACTTGAAAGCGAAAATAACAAAAAATTGCTTGAGCGACCAAGAAAAAAAAAAAAATCCTCAACTCCCAAATCTTCAAAATATAAACATTATCAGAAAAGTAATCCACTCACCTTGATGCAAGCACAGATACAATCTTATTCAAGAATGTGTTGTTGTTGTTAGGTGCCGTTGAGTCGGTATCCTAGTCATAATGACCCTCATAGGGTTTTCAATGGCTGACTGTTTCAGGATTGCCTTGGGAGTGGATTGCCTGGTCCGTCTACCATTTTTGCGGTGCTGGGAATTGAACTCCGGACCGCAGCGCAGCGCTCTACCAACTGAGCTAAATCTCAGCCTTTATCCGAGAATAGGCATCTTTTTAAATGCATTTATTTTCCTTTGTTTTCTTTGCTTATTTTTATTATTTTTTTAATTTGGAGAAAAAGAATACAATAATAAAATTGTTGCCAGTAGCATTATAGTCCACTTCCTAGTAACCTTCTTAGCAGAAGCACTGCATGAATATTTGAGGCGTATTTACTGAAAAGAATTTCACCCAGGCCTATAGTGATAGGAAAATGAAAAACAGTGTCCCCCAAATTCATAGAGTAGACCTAAGTAGAACCACACCCATGTAAAAATCACACTCAGGGGAAGATCTGTTTAAGAAGATCAGCTGAGCAGGGGACACATACAGTCACTTAAATAAGTCAATAAATAAATGGAAGAGAAAGAAGAAGAAAAACAACAACATAATAATAAAGAAAACAAAAGATACTGTTTCTGAAGTACCCATTCCAGGAGACAATAGAAAATTAAGCTTTGCTGAGTTTTGCTGCCAATGATAGATATCCAGTAAAATGTGGAATCCATGAAAAGAGGAGACGAAGGTAAAAAGAAATGTGAAATGAGAGGCCAAGTGCTTGTACAGACCTGAGGAAACAAACTGATTATACAGAACTTCTAATGCTTTGAAGAAATCAAGGGAAATAATGTAGTTTATTGGGTAAACACTACATTTTGCTATAAAGGATAACTGGGTTAAAAGTCTAACTCTGCCATTTAGAATGCAGATGACTTCATCCAGATTGGGAAGAAATCATAAATTTGCACAGCCTCATCTTTAAAATCAGGATGATGGTTATACATTCTGTCTGGTCAAAATGAAGATTAACATAGTTGCTAGATGAAAATCATTTACACATAAGAAGAAACCAAATGTATTCTTCCTTTCAAAGTTTTAACATAGAGTAAAAAAAATGCAATTGTTTATATGCTTAATAAACATTTTATTCCTAAAATATCTCAAATGGAAATTTGGTCATTCAAATCCTTCTTCTATGGCTTTCTTGTTGTTGTGGTTGCTGTTGTTAGGTGCCATTGCATCTGGTCCCACTCATCTCGACCATGACACAGTTTTCAATGGCTGATTTTTTTTGCGATGGTTTTCAGGAAGTGGCTGCCAAGTCCTTCTCCCATGTTTGCAGTGCTGATTATTGAACCCATGGCCTCAGGGAGCACTGAGCAGGAGTCTACCAACTGAGTTAAGCCCCAGTCTTAGGCCTCAAAAAATTAAGCCCTTACCCAAACTTTTGTAAACACTAAACCTTCCATGGGCTGGAAGTTAGCTCAGTTGGAAGAGCACTGCGCTGCAGTCTCTGAGGTCCTGAGTTCAATTCCCAGCACTGCAAAAATGGGAGAAGGACCTGGCAATCCACTCCCAAGGCAATCCTGAAATAGCCAGCCATTGAAAACCCTATGAGGGTCGCTATGAGTCGATCGATGGCACCTAATAACAGCAAGAGCAAACCTTCCATGTATCATCTTTCCCCTGGAATTAGAATTTTTCATAGAAGAAGAACCAACAGGTAATGCAATATGTGCATGTTGGCTTAGTCTTTTGATGCTGCTGTGACTACCATGGACCAAGTGACTTTGTAACAACAGAAACTCAATTTCCACAATTGCAGGGGCTGTGAAGTTTGTGGTCAAGCCATGGGGATATTCTGTGTCTGGTAAGGTCCCACTTTCTTGTTCATAGACAGCTATCATTGTCCCTTGTTCTCATATAGCAAGAAGGACAAGGAAGCTCTATGTGGTCTCTTACAAAGTCACCAAACTCATTCATGATGGCTTTGTCCTCATGACATGTTGTGGTTGTTGTTAGGTGCTGTCAAATCCTCTCTGGCTCATAGCAACCCTCATAGGGTTTTCAATCACTGATTGTTTCGGGATTGGTTCGGGAGTGGATTGCCACATCTTTCTCCCATATTTGTAGTGCTGGGGATCTAACATAGATCTTCAGAGAGTGTGGAGCAGCACTCTACAAACTGAGCTAAACCCCAGCCTGTCTTGATGACATAATCACCCAAAATTTCAACATGTGAATTGGTGGTGGGGGTAACAAAAACATTAATATATATATATATATATATATATATATATATATATATATATATATATATATATATATACAGATATATATCTCCACAGCCACATACACAATGTGTATGATTTACTGTAAGAAATAAAATCAAATGATTACATAGGGTGAGAACTTACAAGAATAAAGGACTGAGAACCAAGAGATCTCAAGGTGTAGCACTACCTCTGAAGCCAGTAGGATTAAGAGAAAGAACAAACCAATGTTTCAGTTGGAGTTGGAAAGCAGCAACATGCATCTAGCTCTATATCAATAACATGAAAGTCTATATGAATGCAAAAAATTCATAGTCCTTCATATAAAAAGAATACACAGAATATGCACTCAAAATGGTTGTGACCTCAGATACACTTTCTATTTATTTTTAAAAATATAGAGTATTATTAGCAAAAGTTGATATTAATTATGGGTTGCAATTTTACCTTTTACCCTCCTTGCAAGTTAAAAATTGAACTTGCCAGAATTTCACAGTTGTAGGTGGGAATATGAGACTCCTCAAGCAGAAGCAAATAAATTGATCACTCAAGGCAGCATGGTCTTCATGTCATAATTAGTTCCTCTTGCCCCACAAAGGCCAAATATGTGATGCAAAGCAGCTTATGTGGGTGTTGGGCACATGGTGGCTTTGTGTCATTGCAGAGAAACTCTCAATTTAGGACAATGAAAATTTCATAAGGAGGATTCTGGCAAAATATTTGTGAAGGTGGTGGAGACATTATCTGTATCTTGCAAGGGAATTTGCTATAGAAATATCCTTGAAATTACAGTTTGAAACAAAAGCCATCAGTGTCATTTCCTAAGATGTGCAGATATTCATAAGTTACCTATGGAGATATTTCTATAAATACTCACAAGTGGAAGGTCAGTAATTCTTGCCCATAATGTAAATATTATTATAAACCCTGAATTCTACTTTTGGAATTAAGCAAAGTATAAACCCTATAGTTTTCTGTGATAATCTCATGACTTGTAATAAACTTTGCATCAAAAAAGTGTGATTGCACATAATTTGGCTAAGTACTTACTTACCTACAAAATATTTTAGAAAATGCATCTTCTTATTAAATATCTTTTCTTCTATTGTGTGTGTTGGAATTATCCAGAAAAATCACCATGTAACAATAAAATTATTAAGTTTGTTTTAAAAACCCCAATGACTTTGAGGTTTAGAAGTAGCCTTATCATTTGAATAAAATAGGAGAACTTTATTGTCTTTCGTCTGGTTTTCAGATCATTTTACAGAGTCAAAATCATTGCTGATTAGCATTAATCAAATGAAAAAAAAGAAAGATGAGTGAACAAAACTATATAGAATATCATGCCAGGTTACCTTTGATAAACTATTTCCATAAAGTATAAGGGGTGATTCAAAAATAGGGTAAATGTTTAAATTAAAAATTACAGTAAAAGACAGTAATATTAATCCACCTCACAGTACTCCCCTGGCTTCAAGCACATTTATACCTTCGCTCTTGCCATTTTCTGAAGCAGTTCTGGGCATCCTCTTTCATGAGTGTCTTTAGTTGCAGTATCATGGCTATCTCTATGTCCTGAATGGATTAAAAATATTTTCCCTTTATGGGCGTTTTGACTTTGGGGAAGAGTCAGATGACACATGTTGCCAGATTTGGTGTATAAGTTGGAAGAGGATACACCATAATGTTTATCTGATTGAAATTTCAGTATAAAAAACATTGTTTATGATCCATGATTTAAGAACATTTTAAAATACATCTCTCAATCCTAGCTCACAAGAAATTAACCACATCAAACAAGTTGAAACTTGTCCTGCACTATCGCTAAGATTTGGTGTACCTTTTGTCACTTCTTGTGTTTACTTGTGTTTGTCACTTCTTTGTCTTTCCCAATGATGGCATTCAATAGCAGCATTCACTGAATTTTTTATCATAACTCATATATTATTATGATTACATAACCATTGTTCCTCTATGCACCAATTTATTCAAATATTGATAGATTAAAAATCAAGGAAATACATTATTCAGTATGTCAAATATCATATATAAGTACACGGAAATATTCCTTTGTATCTTCCATAAAAATATGTCAACATCGCACTTTATAATAGTGATTTATTTCTCTCCAGTTTTTTTTTATTTTTACCCATGAGCTGGAATAAGCAATTATTTTCATAAACTTTAAAACCTCAAATCTAATTTTATTCATAAGCAAAATAATTCACTCTGTGATATGTACTGTTGGTCATTTATTTTTGCGTTTTTATATGTGACTCTGTCCTCGAGACTAATTTAAATTCCACTGAATATGTATATTTGTTTTTCTTGTCATGGTATTCCTTTTAGTTCTCAATTCTGCTGTCAAAGCAGAAATTAACTTTGTGTTTACATGATCCAACACAATATAATGATACTCAATAAAAAGACATTTAACCTCTTTGAAATTTGATCCATATGAAAATAGTAGCACTGGGAGGTTCAGCTACCAAAAAAGAAAGTCATGATTCAGTCTGTTCAAAGATGGAGCAAATAAAGTATCTGAGATTTTTCCTCTTGATTTCCTAGAGGTGCCAAAATAATCAATAAAAGGCAGCAAAGCACATTTGCTACACCTGCTTTGCCCTCAGAGCATCAATCTTTATCCTGTGGAATTGAGTTTGCTTGTTCAAATGCAAATTGTCTCCACTTCCATGGAATTTTTTTTATTAGCATCCTTTTATTTTGAAAACAATACTAATGTTTAACAATGAAAATCTGTAACCTCCAAGCAACCTGGGGCCACTGATATGGATTTGGATTTATAACTGTGTTAAAATCAGGCATATATATATATATATATATATCTCACTATATATATTATATATTATGTATATATAGTATGTATGTGTGTGTGTATATATATATATATACATATATATGTATATATATACATATATATATATATATATATGTATGTATGTGTATATATATATATATATATATATATGTATGTATGTATATATATATATATATATATATATATATATATATATATATATATATATATATATATATATATATATATATATATATATATGTTGGGGATTTTTAAAATAATATTTATCAGCTAGGGTCCCTCATAACAGCCTGAGGGGCTGACCCCTAGTTGACCCCAGTGCTCATCCCACTCACTCAAAACAGCCCCTCCCATCGAGTGAGCAAAGATGGCCCCCGGCCAGCTTGACCAGCCTTAACCACCTTAATTTTGATTGGCTCCCCTCACCACCTTGCAGGTAATAACTGTCTCCACTTGGCAGTTATGTCCGTTTGCCCACTGTACCTGCCAGCTGTGTGCCCTGATTGGCTGAACCCCATCATGTGACCCCTCCAGGACCCTACAAAAGCAGGGCTCCTGGACCCCATCTTCACCCCTATGATCCCTGTAGCACCACCGATCCTGACCTCTCTGACCATCTCCTGAACCTCATCACCTGGACCAGCGCTCCCTACTCCAGCAAGACCATCTAGCAAGCCGGC
>VMDO01036258.1:0-15310 GCA_007922755.1 Pedetes capensis
AGCAGGGAGCTCACAGTGGGCAGCAGGGAGCTCACAGGAGGCAGCAGGGAGCTCACAGGAGGCAGCAGGGAGCTCACAGTGAGGCAGCAGGGAGCTCACAGTGAGGCAGCAGGGAGCCCACAGTGAGGCAGCAGGGAGCTCACAGTGGGGCAGCACAGAGCTCACAGTGGGGCAGTAGGGAGCTCACAGGAGGCAGCAGGGAGCCCACAGTGAGGCAGCAGGGAGCTCACAGTGGGGCAGCACAGAGCTCACAGTGGGGCAACATGGAGCCCACATGGGGCGGCTGGGTATTCACTCCAAGGCAGCACAGAACTCATAAGAAGGGCAGGGAGCTCACACCAGGACACCCCTCTTAGGCAGACTGGAAAGACTGGCTTCACCTCGTGCAGGCCCAAGAAGCCCCACACCACGGACCTACTGAGTGCGGAAGCAGGAGGCAGGAGTTCCCTCCAATTAGCAGCAAAGCTCTTGGGAGAGTTCTTCCTGCCCACAGGGCAGTTTCCCTCTGTCCATTTCGCTTTGTTCTCCAACTCTTACACTTTTCTCCAGGAGTTAAGAGCAATGAACAGGGTGTGGAGCCACCTTGCGTACACTCCAAGGTGTGGACCCCACCACAGCCAGGCTCTGTGCAGGGTCTGAGATGCGGGCCCTAAAAGCCAGACTCTCTCACAGTCACAGGCTGTGGCCTGAGCGATGGACAGGGGAGCAATGTTCCTTCTACAGCCCGAAAAAATAGTAAGTCAAGAAAAAGAGGAATGGTCTGAAATCAACATAAAAACAAAAGACTAGGCATCGTGGCGTACGCCTGTGATCCCAGCAAGTTGGGAGACTGAAGCAGGAGGATCACAAGTCTGAGGCCAGAGGCAGCCTGTGCAACTTAGTGTGCAACAGCAAGACCCCGTCTCAAAATAAGTAAGTAAGTAAGTAAGTAAATAAATAAATAAATAAATGACAAAATTTGGAGTGTCCTAGTGTCAGCATGGCCTGGAGTCTGGGGTCCCTGCTTTGGCCCACAGGCTGCGCTACACCTGGCCCTCAGTGCCCTGGGCCAGGGAGAGGCAGACTGAATCCCCTGACCAAATTTCGCATTCGTAATGCCTGCAAGACGAAAAAGGCCTTTTCATTTCTAAATCATAAAAGGATCGAGAGGATAGTATTTCACGTATATGGAAGTTACAGGGGCTGGGATTTAGCTCAGTTGGTAGAGCGTCGCTCTGCGGTCTCTGGGGTCCCAAGTTCGATTGCCAGCACCACAAAAACGGGAGAAGGATATGGCAACCTACTCCCGAGGCAATCCCGAAATAATCAGCCACTGAAAACCCTATAAGGGTCGCTATGAGTTGGATACGACTTGACGGCACCTAACAACAACAACAACAACAACATGGAAGTTACACGCAGTTCTATGGTCCACCTCCGTAAGTAAGATTCGTGGATGCAGTCATGCTTGCTGATGACCCGACGTCCAGCTGCTCCTCACAATGGCGGCGGGCTGCATGGCTGCAGCCCCCGCGTGTCAGGGATTCATTCCTCTGGCTGCCTCAGGCCTGTTGCCCCTGCCCCCAACACAGGACAGAGCTCATCACACCTCCTCAGCCTTCCACGAGGGCCTGCCGGGCACACTCCGCCTGACCCAACACGTCCACAGTCTGCATCAAGCTGGCTGGGGAGCGTGGCCCTGTCAAAGGGCCCTGCTCCCACATGGACAGCAGGACGCGAACCTGGCCTGACATCAACCTGCACAGACTAATGACCTCACCAGCCACGAGGCCACGCACACCACGCACCACTGACACCACTGCACAGAACATCAGCTGCTGACACCACCCACAGACCAAATTCTAATGGTTGACACCACTGGAAATGCCACCTCTGCCCACACGGTGCCCAGCCACTCACAGCACCACACAGAGGCTCGGAGTTCTCAATGACGTGCGTGACCACCTGTTAAGGCCAAACAGCCTCTAACGACACAGCTGGTCCAGAAATCACAGACGCAATAGCAAAGCATGTAAGATGTCTAAGGCCGCCAGTTAGGACCCCAACTGCAACTGAGCAAACGGTGTTTCCTGATGTCGTCAAACCGTCCTGGTGAGGGAACTCGAGTGGCAGCTCAGAACAGAACTGACCTGGGGTCTTCTTCAGGTGCTGCTGCGTGGCGGGGGGTGGACATCACCATGTCTCCTCCCACTCTAAAGGTGACGCTCTTGCTGCAAACTCTGCGTGCCCCCCAGCTGCACCCAGCGCCCGGGACAGGCTGGCTTCCCATCTGACCAACGTGGCTACAGCACATACAGACGAGGAGGTAAAACATGTCAGCCAAGGCTGAATGGCACCTGGACTCAGCCAGGCGCTGCTGCGGAGCCATCAGCTCCTCCCACAAGTGCCACAGGGCGCCCTGGTAGCTAGAACCAGACAGAAGGAAGGACTGTCATGACAGAGCTTGGGCCAGGTGGTCCAAGGGGTGTGCTAAGGAGACAGCGCAGGAAGCACAGCCCACCCGTCCTCCTACAGGGCACGGTGGACTTCAGATCAAGCTTTAACACTTCACCAGCTTCAGAAGCCTGCAGGGACCACCCCATGCTGCTGTTCCCGGGGGCGGGGCCTGAACACCTAGACTGTACCCGGTTCTCAGGTGATGCTGAAGCTGCCCTGAGGGACCCTACTCTGAGGCCTGGGTTAGGGGAGGTGACCCAGAGAGGGCAGGACGCACCAGCTGTCCTTGCCGCAGCCTGTCAGAAGTCAGAACTCAAGCCAATCCTAGAGGGGCCTCTGTACCTACCACTAAGGTTCACATATCGAGGGTTTTCTGTCCCCGTGGAGAGCTGGAGACGCAGACATCCCATGCAACTCTGAGCTCACCTCTCGGTTCAAAAGGTTTTAATAAGAATCCTCAGCAAGAACAGGGCTTTGTCCCTCGGGGAGCAAATGAGAGGCCTGCAGGAGGGCTGGAGGGTGCGTGGGAGGCAGTAAGGTCCCGGGACAGCAAAGGGGCCAGGCCATCCTAGTGATGGCCGGGAAGCCTGACATGGGCAGGGGGCCATTCGAGCCAGTGGGCAGAAGCTGACACCTGTGGACAGCCCTGGTAGGCCAGTCGTCCCTGAGCTGCAAGCTCTGTGACCCTTGGCTCCTTCCTTCCCTCAGTGTCCATGGAAGGCATGTGATCCTGCCTTGTCACACTGCGCTACCCCACAGGATGCAGGCTCCAGCCTCCGAGCCTGCCGAGGAGACTCGGGATGGGAGGCCCAGCCACACACTGGGGAGGGGCCGCTGCCTGGCACTGGGGCTGTCTGTGACCAGGCAGTGGCCAATGATGAACGGGAGGAACATCACAAAGCACAAGAAGAAAACACAGCCTGCTGCCAAGCTCCCTGGCAATGACCAAGATGCTTCTGACAAACCCCTGACAGGAGAAACCCGCTAACAAGAAAGCCAGATTGGCATCACTTGCCACCTGAACTCCAGGCTTGTGGCCCGGTCCACGCTTAGTCTGGCCACCTGCACTGTGCTCACTCATCTCCACAGATCCTGTCCTGCATTTCCACGTTCCACACAGACACTAACTTGGTGCTGGGGACCCCAGAGGATTGAGATGTTCCTTGTCCTCAGCAAGCTGATCGGTGCCATGCTATCAGAAAGTCAAACCACAAACTTATCTGTGCAGCTTAAAATGGGTTTCCTCCGGCTCTGTGCTACTTTCTATTTTGGATTTCCTGAGGTTTCCTTTATTAGACTCGAGTCCAAAACTATCTTGGAAAGGGCTCTGGGACATCTGGACGCTGCATGTCGGGGGTGAGGAGAAGGGGCCTGGGACACACAGATGAACTAATCAGCATTTCCCAGCTCTGACAGCCAGTGTGAGCTCCACCCATAAAAACGGGCCATTCGGCTGCTAAATGGTGCACAACAGGACCTCATCTTAACCACAGGTAGGTAACACCTTACCTTGTGGTCTTTAAACCACACAGGCCAAAATGAGTTCAGCCCCGTCATATATTTAATTTACTTGTCAGAGCAACTTGTTCCTCTTCATTCTTCACCAACCTTTGTTCCCTCCATTCCTTTATGCAGTTTGGACAGCTTTAGTCCCACAGGAAACGTTCGCCCTCCAGGGCTCGTTTGGTGCTGATTTCTCAGCATCCCCATGTCCATGTGCATTCACAAAGATGTGGCCTGGGAGAGGAAGGGGGCAAAGCCAGGAGGACTCTGGGTACTTTTGGGGTCTGAGTGCCACCAGCAGGTACTCAGCCGTTGCTGTGAGCGGCCACAGGCTCGGGCAGGAAAGGAGACACCCGAGGGCAGGCTGCTGAGTGGACCACAGGCCAACCTCGGACCCATGGGAGCCTTTGCTGCAGGTGGGAAGCCTGTTGTCCCACTTGTCAGTCACATGGGAGACATATCGCCCTGTAGGCTGTGGGGGACGAACGTTCCCAGGCACCTCCTGGCTGAGACAGCACGGGAAGCTCTGTGGGGTGCAAGTCAGGCAAATGGGCACGATGCCTCAATAGCTGCCGTGCGAGCACCCTTGGGAACAATGCCACGCCTCCACCCTGCCCCTGCACACAGGGCTGCTCTGAGCAAGGCAGCCAGCGTCACTTCCTGTAGTCCAGTGCAGTACCCCCATCCCCGCCCAGGGCTCAGCCCCAGTGACTGCGCCGTCCCTCCCACCCTCTGCAGGCTCCTCCACCTCCCAACACCGCTAACCTGGGCACCAAGGCGCCCAGGCCTTGGGGGCATGCAGCCTCTCACACAGCACATGCCCACTTCCTGTCACGAGAGCCTTGTGAACAGAGACAGCCTTCCAGGAAGGGCGGAGGAGGAGGACCACAGGGATGGGCCTCAGGCCGCCTGGAGGGTACCAGCGTAAGGGGCTCATGCAGGTGTCTCGTCCACTCCGCTACCCCTGTGCCAAGAGCCATCAGAGGTGACAGGGAGACCAGTACTCATTTCACACCATGGCTGCAGCTCCCCAGGGAGCCACCCCGCAAGCCGCCGCGGCACTCCACTCACGGGTGGAGGCGGCACGCGCACATGAGGCTCTTCTTGTTCATGTTCTGCGTTAGGTCATAACCAATATGAGAAATGCAAACCCTTTCTGGGAGGAGAATGCAGGCTCAGAAGCCCCTTGCAGCCGAGGCCAGTGACATTCTGGGGCCCCTGGGGGGGCGTGTCACCCTCACGGAACAAGGGGGAATCCCAAGGCCTAGGTGGGCACACAAAGCCAGTGGGGCCCCGGCCATGGAGGCCCTGCTCTCCTAACCCGGCCACGCGCCGCTGATGCTCACCAAGAACACTGCCGCGTTCCTGTGGGACATCTTCCCCGCCTGTCGTGAGCCCAGCCATCGGCTCCCAGGAGCCTGGCGGCATCAGGCAGGTGCTGGTTCTGCCAAGCCCTGCACGGCTCCTGTGTGTGACAAGGAACTAGAAAAGAGCGACTATGTTCAGGAACAGCTGCTGCTACACCAGCTCCAAACCAGAGCTTCACGGACACCCAGACGCCCAGTTCTCTTCTCATCTCAGAAAGGAGCAATTGTCACTGGGCAACCAAGTGACAATGCAAGGTTCCTGCCCAGCCGGGAAGCTGCAGAGCTGGGGTCATGCCAGGCAGCAGCTCCTAATGCCTCTGCCTCATGACCCCAAATCTTGGGTGGTCTGGTCCACACCTGAGACTGTGGGGCAGCACCTGCATCCACGCCACCAGAGTCTTTTCTCCAGCAGATGTGCACAAAGAGCTGTTTGCTCCCTGTCCCTGAAATGAAACTAAGAGACCTTGGAGATGACATTTCTTGGGGAGAAGCAGAGAGACCTGAAGTCAGACACATCCTCCACATTTACAGGTGTCCAGTGATGTCCCCAAACCTCTTCTCTCCTCACCACTGTCCTTCAAGAATGCCACGAAAGAAGGGCTTCTCAACCTCAGTACCGCACTCCCTGGGGTGGTCGCATTCTGGGGTCTCACAGAGCACCGTGGGCACCCTGCCCTCCACCCTTCGGATGCCAGTGGCACATCCCCTACAACATAAAGGTCCCAACTGCTGCCAAATGTCCCTCAGGAAGCAAAACTCCCTGTATAAAATCTCTGCACTAAAGAAGGATTTCTCCTTTGGATGCCCTCCCCTCTCATTTTAGACAGTTTGGCAGACCAGGGTGGATGGCCGCACCGCTGCCGCCGTCTACGAGGCTGGTCAGCTCTTGGAGTCAGGATGAGGCACCAGTTGCCCAAGGACAAGCGTTCACAAGATAAGCACTCCACTCCTCCTGGCTTTCTGTGGGTCTTGACAGAAGCAATGACTTCTGGGCACGTGTGCCAAAGCCAGAAAGCCACGGGTGAAGGGGTCCCACAGAGCCAGCAAGCTAGGAGCCATGGGGTCTCACAGAGCAGAGAGCCATGAGTGAAGGGGTCCCACAGAGCCAGCAAGCTGGGGGCCGTGGGGTCCCACAGAGCCAGTGAGCCACGTGAGGGTGACAAGGTCCCACAGAGCCAGCAAGACGGGGGTGGTGGGGTCTCACAGAGCCAGCAAGCCACGGGTGAAGGGGTCCCACAGAGCCAGCAAGCTGGGGGCCGTGGGGTTTCACAGAGCCAGAGAGCCACGGGTGAAGGGGTCCCACAGAGCCAGCAAGCTGGGGGCTGTGGGGTTTCACAGAGCCAGAGAGCCATGTGCGGGTGACAGGGTCCTGCAGAGTAAGTCGGGGGTGGTGGGGTCTCAGAGACAGAGAGCCATGTGAGGGTGACGGGGTCCCACAGAGCCAGCAAGTCGGGGGTGGTGGGGTCTCACAGAGACAGCGAGCCGTGTGAGGGTGACAAGGTCCCACAGAGCCAGTAAGCTAGGGGTGACGGGGTCTCACAGAGCCAACAAGCTAGGGGCCGTGGGGTCTCACAGAGCAGAGAGCCACGTGAGGGTGACAGGGTCCTGCAGAGTAAGTCGGGGGTGGTGGGGTCTCAGAGACAGAGAGTTGTGTGAGGGTCACGGGGTCCCACAGAGCCAGCGAGTCGGGGGTGGTGGGGTCTCACAGAGACAGAGAGCTGTGTGAGGGTGATGGGGTCCCCCCGCTGCAGCTGCTCATGGCCAGGGAGGCCAAGGTGCTTAGAAACCCCAGAGCCTGTCCAGGACCTGCCCGGTTTCCCTCTAAGCCGTCTCTCAGATGCCTGCTTTGCAGGCTGTGGCTTCATGTCACCTTTCACCCACCCTTGTGACAAGAACCCTAACTGAGCAAGCACCTTAAGAGGGAAAAGACAAAGACACAGGTGTTTGTACAAAGCCCTGAGGTGATGCCAGAGCCCTATGACCTGGCCTCGCCTGCTTTCCCTGGGTGACCGCTGGCTCTGAAACACCCAGAATCTGACGACAGAATACTGCATCTGGGACCCCACCCCACTGGTCAGAGGACCCCCACCCCCCTGCTTCTGCTTTCCAACAGAAATGTCAAGCCCAGAAGACCTCAGGAGGTCCCACAGGAGGCCACACCAGCTGACATCCATAACATCGCTGGTGCCAGGCAGCTACCCCGAGGGTGTGATGGGCCCTGGTACAGGTGGCTGGACTGAGGGCCTCGAGGGCCTCATGGTGGAGCTCTGGGGAGCAGCATGGCCATTACCAAGGATGGTGAAGGACGTCCAGAGAGGCGGCGAGGAGCATCCGTTTGCTTGGGGCACCAGCCCTCCGTGCATCCGCCCAGCCAGCCGGCCCTCCCGACAGCCCTCGGCTTCTCTCAAGGAGATGCTTTTCCGGGGCCCAGGAAGGGGCAAGGGCTTCCCCAGAGAAAGCACGGGGGTACACTTCACGAGACAAAGGGTTTCGAGTCAAGCCTCGAGGCGAAGGCAGCGAGGAGTGTTTTTCCTTCCCGTGTGATCCCTCGTTTCCACTCAGAACATGCACAAGCGCATTCTCACATCCCAGTGCTGAGAAACCCTCCAAATGCTGGACGCAGTGCTGCGCAGAGCAGGAAATGATGAACGGCAAAAGGAATGCCGCAGATTCCAGGCGGACGGGACCAGCGGGGAGCTGGGAAGCCACACCAAGATCTTACAGGCTGCCTGTGACTCCCGCAGGGAGCAGAGGCCTCTGCAGGCGCAGGGCCCAGAGAGACCACTGGAGCCTCCGCAGACCCTCCGGCAAGGCCGCCACATCTTCCGGGGCTCACCTGAAACAAACCCCACAGGAAAGCTGCCCACAAGCTGCCCCAAAGTCACTCATGGAGGGGCGTCCACTGCCAGTGCCAGCGACGGGGTGGCGCGGCTCGCACCTGCCGGCGTCCCTGGTCGTTTCTTACCAACTGCAGCTCAAGAGGCGACATTTGCCTTCAGTTTCCGCTACGCAGATCTGAGGGGACACAGGTCCGTCCCGCAGTCACTGCCTCTGCTCCATCCCCTGTGTGGTCTCCTGGATGCACAGCCCAGGACGCTGGGCACACGCTTGACACACAGCCACGTGAGAGAGCAGGTCACAAGCAAGGAGAGGAAAAGCCACGTGGAAAACCCACACAAAAAAATTGCTGGGAAAGACCTCAAGTTGTGGAAAGTGGAAAGCCCTGGGAGCAGGGAACCGGGCTGTGTAAGGGGTTCTCGGGTCCCAGGTGACCCCAAACACATACCCAGATCCCATGGGTCACACGACGTGTCTTGAGAGTGTTAGAAGCCCCAGCTGTGTTGGGAAGAAGAAAAGATTCAGGACCACTTTGAACTCTGCAACCTCACAGAGCAAGGATCACTGATCCCTTCCTGCTGCCGGGATCTCAGAAAAAGGGGAAGCCAGGGGAAACTGCACAGGGGCCCCCCTCGACCCCCAACCAACTGTGGCATCCTGTACACCAGGGCGTGTAGCTCTGCCCCACAGGTGGTACCAAGGTTGCACACATGTGCACTGCTCGTGTGTGCAGGGGTTTGCATGTGCATGTGCATGTGTCCGTGTGCACGTGGCTGCAGGTGTGTGTGTGCGTGCCTGTGTGTGTATGTGAGTATGTGTGTGTACCCACAAACTCATTGCAAGAGAATACCTTATAGGAAAGGGGAGCAGGACCCTGGCTCTAACTAGACACTCGCTTCGGGTGCAGCCTGTCCCTCCTTCCCACCTCTGTGCTCCGTGAGCCCCGAGGGCGACTTCTGTGTGTGCACACGGGCAGTGGCAGCCCTCCGTGGAAGTGCAGGGCAGGGTTGCCGCCCTTAGAACTGAGTCCTGCGTGGTAAATGCAATGCCCTGTTGGGTGATCCACAGCTACAAATGTCACCACTGCAGCTCACAGACGGCCCTGGGAACTCCGGAATGGTGTCTTCTGCCTCGTAGTCAGAGGCCTGCTTCCCTCCTCCGTGCACCCAGCCTGGGCCCACGCGTGTGGGCTGGGCCGTAGAACCACACTTTCCTGCTGGGCACTAACTGAGAACACATGCCTGGGCTCTACCTCCAGCACCACTCCACAGAGGAAGATCAGTGCAAACCTTCAAATCCAGCAAGAATCTTGGATGTCAGCCACAGGGGACAAGAGGCAGTGTCCTTTCCGGATCCCCAATGTGGCCATCTCCCGTGTCAGCCCCAGGCCAGCCCAGCAGGGCTTCCAGAGAAGCCTGAGCTTGCCAGCTGCAGCCCTAAGGGTCTGGAATTCCCCGGCTCAGCCTGCATCCCAAGGCCATGAGCAAACCAGCCTCACAGCAGCACCCACCTGAGACTCTCAATGAGAGGCCCGGGGGGCCTGTGTACAGACGAGCTTTTTGGAAGGGGCTCATGTTCCTGAATTTGCTAATAACCCTGGGCCCCAGGCTAACCCCAGCCTTGGAAAACTCCAACTTAGAAATTATTAACAGAAAAAGATATGTGCAATTTTTATAAAGAGCTGTACACTAGCAACACATTTAAAAGAAAATATATTTTGAAATCTGTTCTTCCATGAGCGGAGATAATGTGTCTTTTTACTATGCTGTTGATGTTTAGGCTTCCTGGCTGGGATTTAGCTGAGCTGGTAGAGCACTGCTCTGCAGTCTCTGAGGTCCCGAGTTTGATTCCCAGCACTGCAAAATGGGAGACGGACGTGGCAACCCACTCCCAAGGCAACCCCGAAACAGTCAGCCATTGAAAATCCTATGAGGGTCGCTATGAGTCGGACTCGACTCGATGGCACCTAACAACAACAACAACAACAACAATGTACAATAAATCTGCAGTGGATACTTTAAAAGAAGAAAGAAGAAGAAACAAAAGAAAGGAAAAAAAGAAAGGGGGTAGAGAGAGGGAACCCCAATTAAGTTATGGTCAAAATAAAGCAGGTGCCCCGACTCAGGGCTGAGCCCCCTATGTTCAGGTTGAACCGCACCTGCCTGCCACCTGCCAGAGGCATGCCTTGTCTTAGGGCAGGCTCCCCGCACAAGGGAGGCCCTGGCCTGGAAATCAGAATGGGCCTCACTTTTACCAAGAGGAAAAAGAAGTTGCAGAGCCAGGTGCTCAGGTGAAGAAGACAGAGCACCACCTCCAGGGCAGCCACATCCAGTGGTCCTAGTCTGCAAGCGTCCACTGGACAGCCCCGCTGGACAGCCATCTAAGGGACCGCTGCTCAGGAGCTTCAGGTGTTTCAAGACCCTCAGCCGGAATGGTGCTCACAGGCTGTCACCCATGATGCTGACTCTGGGCCTCTCTGCTCTGTGCTGCCTGGAGCCACCAGCACTGGTCAGTGTGAAGGTTGTGCTGGGCTGACGAGGTCCATGAACCCTGCCTTTCAGATGCACTGAGAAGGAAAGGCACTCTGGGGGCAACCAGCCACCTCTGCCCGATGGACCAGCCTGGTATTGCCCCACGACACCACAAAGATGCCTGCTTATCACAGGACAACCCCGCAGTGTGGCACGGAGTCCCTGGCCTGATGTTGGCTCTTTTGCCAGGAGCAGGATGCTGAAAAGGCCACCCCAAGATTCCAAGCCACGGGCAAGGGTGAATTAAAAATATCTGTCCCATGGACAGTGGCCAGGTCCAGAGCCAACGGAGACCTCACTCCACAAGGCTTCTGCTCATCCTGGGCTTGTGTGAGCTCCATGAGTGAGAACCAACGCAGATGCCGTGGAGAGGTGAACACAAAACCAAAGCTAAACACCCGGGGGCGGACTTGGACTCGGAAGGAGAAACCACAGGGGGAATAAAAAAAATGAAACCAAAGATTCTAGGGCATGGGTGGAGATCTTCAACTACATGAGGGGCTCACTCTGCATAGCCTCTAACAGCAAGCAAAGACCAAAGCAGAACCTAACAGAGAAGCAGAGCTGGACCAGGTATGGCCCACACCTGCTGAGACCCCACAACAGCTCCAGAGATTTGTCCGTCTGGCCTGAGCTTTGCTCCTTCCTCAGGAAGTCCCACAGCAGGCCACATGTGGGTCCTCTGCCACGGATCCCACTTTCAACCGGTTTTGTCTTTATTTTGTCTCACTGTTTTACTATTTGCTCACTTGACTGCTGGCTGCTGTGCAGGGCCTTTCGGCACACACCTTCACACGCCAGAACACTGTGGTCATCCAGGCTCCCCCTCTTCTGCCCCAGTACAGCCCCTGGCTCTGACACATGGCTGCAGAAGGCCACCTGTGGTCAGGAAGGGCCCTCCTCACCCCAGCACCTATGATTTTCACATTGTTCTCCCTCACTTAGCACCTTCTAGAAGCCGACTGGCATCCACAGGACAGATTTCCAGGCCCAACACGACCCACCTGTGTGTGCACTCTGCCCACACAGAGGCCACCCACTCACTACCCTGGTAATGCAAGTCAAACCATATGTGCCCAAAGCCGCAGGCATTGCCAGCTGCCAGCTCACAGAGCCAGCAGCCAGGAGAAGCTGCCCTTTACAGGGGCAGGTTCAGAGCCACCTCCCCTGGCCCTCTCCACCCTGCCCACTTTTTAAAACGGACCTCTCTTTTATGTATGCATTTGCTTAGATGGAATTCTGGCTACAAAATTAACAGAATAAACAGCTTCAGATTATACTAGAAATAACACCTTCTGTCTACAAAGGACTAGCAACTGAAGCGCCTCTGTCCGTAGGCAGGCCATGAATCTCCACAAGACGTTGCTCTCTAGTTGGACAAATAAAGAAACCAAGGCCAACAGGAGTTGAGAGACTGGTCTAAAACTGCAGAATTACTGAGAAACATGGCCAGCATCCTGTCTTGGGTCTCTGATTCCAACTGCGGCTAGTCACCATACCTCACTGGCTCTTGGGGCTCTGCAAGCCAGCCAGCCCCCCTCCAAGGTCACTCATACACCTAAGCTTTCAAGGGCCACTTCCGAAATACGTTCCTCATGCTCTACAGACTAGCACCTCCCACTTCACTTCTGGCTATGTCCAGCCAATAAATCCATCTTTTTTATAATCATATCCATATCTATGTTTAAAACAACATGTTGTTGTTGTTAGGTGCCATCAAGTCGGTATCCTACTCATAGAGACCCTACATACAACAGATGAAACACTATTGTCAGTGCTTCTCTGCTGTTCATAGGGTTTTCAATGGTGGATTGATTTTGGGGAGTGGATTGCCAGGTCCTTTTCCCAAGCCTATAGCACCTGGTATTCCCAGGAGGTCTCCCATCGAAGTACTTAACCAGGCCCGACCCTGCTTAGCTTCCGAGATCTGATGGGATCAGATGCCACAGGGCTACGGCTGCAGGCTTACTATTCAACACCTTCAGTAAAACGCAGCTAATTCCTTACTGTGCAGGGCTGTTTGTGTTTGTGTACTTGGATGCCTCATCACTTCAGGGAACCAAACCAAACCATTTCCTGCTGGTGCTGTCCTCCATTCCGGTGCTTACACCTCAGACCACCTCAGGCCTCTGCGCCACAGTCCCATCCCAGGGAGCTGGACACATGGCCAATGGCCTCGCTCACAGATGCTTTGTTCCTCTCCAGTCCTAGCCTTGCACCAGCCAGCCAGTGAGGCCAAGTTTCAGATCTTCCCAGCCAACACTCACTCTGCTGTCCACATGTGGACCAGGGGCCCCTTCCCGCCTTCCCAGACACCAACTGCCTCCTGTCCCCAGAGCCACCACGTCTCCTTCCCAGTCCTCCACTATCCCACTCAAATCAAAGATCATGGAGAAAGCACCCAGTGCTCCAAACTGACAGGTGGCTTTCAGCGGGAGGAGGGCAAAACTCCAGGCCACTGGGACCTGGCCGGCTCCTGCAGGGTGACATATCCGGGCAGGTGACATTCGATGGGTGTCCCTTCCTCAACCTCGACATCATGGAGTTGTGAGAATTTAAAGAAAGTGAGCTAACCCACCTCACCCACTCACTTAAGATCTGTGTTTCCCTGCCCTCTCCAGCAAAGCAAACCCCTCACAGGCAGCATCTGGAGGCACGGGCTGCTGCCCCTCGCCCTGGCTTCCACAGTGACAGCCCAGCTCTGCACAGCAGCCCTGGAGTTAAAAATAGCGTGGGCTGCTTAGCTGAGTTCCGTTAATGGAATACCCAAGCTAATTTTAACATCAGAGAGCTCAGGAGACTGAAATCTCTGATGCCACAGATCGTGTGTGGCCAACATGACACCTGCTCACAGACACCCATATCTGAATACGGAAGCCACCATATCGCTAAGACCACTCTTCTGGATTCACAAAACACCTACCCTCTTTGAGGCCAGCCTTGGACAGGAAAGCACTACTGTGACAGCAGCTAACTTACAAAGCATTGCTTGGCCTCCGGTGGGCCATCACCTACTGTGACAGCCACAGTGGCCCGAGAGCCAGCACACTGTGCCCCCGGGAAGGCGCCCATCAGGCTCAATGCCAACTATGACACTTCAGGCAGCTCTGGAGCCTTGAGCTTCTAGACTGCAAGCGGGGACTTCAACACTTGCTGCCTGCTCACTGGGTGGACACCTGGGAGCCACAGTCCAGGGCTCCTCCCTGCCTGGTCTCGTACTTATGCCTGACCACCACAGTGCCCATTCACTTCCCAGCAGGTACCTCCTGCTTCTGGCAATTTTGCCACCAGGCCAGGGAGCACACGGGGCTGAAGGAAGGCCAGCCCTGACCCACGGCTCCCCAAGTTCTGCCGAATGGGAGAAGCTGCCACTCCGACGCCCCATAGCCACTGCCCTTCTTCATGGCCAAGTTCTAACCTCACAGTGAAGGAACACAAGAGCCCATGGAGCAGCAGGCACTGAGGTCCAGGGAGAAGGAGAGGCCAAGGGGCTGACAGCAAAGGAGGCAGAGCCTGATGTCCAGCGACCCAGAGGCCACCAACACAGACCTGACTGCTGTGGGCACCGCGACAGAAAGAAAATGAGAAAACCACGACTGCTCAGGAGGACTTTTCTGACCCATGAGCACAAGGCTGGGATTTTTCACTGTTATCTCTAGCTTGATAGAAACACCTTTGCGTGCTGCTCTTTATCACACGCGTGTATCAGAATAACAGCACTTTTTAAAATAAAGAGAACACATTATGCACAAGGAAAACATGACCAGGAAGTAAAACAGCATCATGACGCCCACGAATGCCACCAAGGCAGGAGTAACACAGCGAGGGCGAGGAGCCCGTGCCAGCTCTGGAGAGCCACACCACGTACTTCCCACCAAGTGGCCTGGAGGAAGCGGTGGTCAGTCACACATGAAGGCCAGGCACTGCTGTCACAAAGCAGCAACTGTTACCAAAGACACAGTGCTTAAGATTTTAAGTGCACGGAAGAACACATCCAAAATAACCCTGCAAAATATAAACGGGGAAGCAACAGACTCTTTGAGACAAGGGCTCAGAATGGTCACCATAAAAATATCTGACTTCTCTGTGAATCTGTCTTCTGTGTCGTCCCATTTGTAAAGTATGGGAGGAATGAGAAAGAGGAAGGGAAAGAGGTCCTGTCCTTCCCCAACGTCGGTCTCTGATGAGCCCAAGTGCTGCTACACCCTCCAAAACCAAGAACTAAAGAGGCCACACCCCAGCTTTAAATAGCTCCCCCCAGAAATGTTCTGCCCTTTTTCTTAACAGCAGTGGTGGTAATGGTATTTATCTGTACGGTTTTAGGGACAATTTTCTCTCTGTCCTTCTCTGGGGGTGGGGAGGGCACTGACTAAACCCGAACAACACAGCCTTGTGAGTTCCCACCAGATGTGGCCAACCATGGCCCGCCTTATGCAGACAAGGAAGCAGGCCACGAGGGGAAGAGGCTGGCCTAGGCCAGCCAGCCAGTCACCCACAGGCTCAGCCAGAGGCCAGAACTCTGGAGACCAGGCTCTGAGGTAAAGGGCAGAGGTGAAAGGCACTGAGGGAGAGAGACAGAGACAGAGAGAGACACAGAGAGAGAGAGAGAGAGGGAGAGAGAGAGAGAGAGAGAGA
>VMDO01036259.1:0-15310 GCA_007922755.1 Pedetes capensis
GATGGGAAACTTAGATAGGAAGGGGGGAGGGGGAAACATAGAGGAGGGTAAGGGGTAACCTATATGAATAATGCTTATCAAATTGCATATATGAAAATTGTCACAACGAAAAGCATGTCAAAATGAATCACATTATGATGTACATTAAAAATTTCTAATAAAAAAAAAAAATAGGACCCCTGAAGTTTTGAGCATTCTGTTCCAGTGGAGGAGACAGTACTAAGCAAACAAGAAATAATCATGTAGAGAAAACTGCTATGCTGAAAGTAAAAACAGGGTGATGTGACAGGAAGTGTCTTGGGGGTTACTGGAGGTCACTGATGATCATGGCACAAATTTGCCACTAGTTAAAATGCATCTGAATATTCCCAGTTAAAATATTTGCAAATTCATATAGTATAAGTAAACATATGTATATTTCCTTGTTATAACATAAATAAAAAATAATCACTTATTACTTATCTATACATATATAGATTTCATTTTATCAATAATTTTGGATTTTTTTCCTATTACGTATCTTATTTTTTCAAAATACAGTCAGTATATATGTATATATTTTTTGTTTTGTTTTTCTGAGACAGAGTCTCACTACCTGGCCCCGACTGGCCTGAAACTTGCTATGTATCCCAGGCTGGCCTCAAATTTGTGACCCTCCTGCTTCACCTCCCAAGTGTTAAGATTACAGGTGTGTGAGACCATGTCTGCTTCCATTATGTATCTTAAGTACAAATGTTGATATTAAGTAGAGAAATATATGTCAATTTTATAGCAATTCTTAGGATTTTCCAAAATATAGAAGGTATAAAGTAGAAGAATCCAATAACTGATTTAACATGATATATATCACTGACATAAATCATGAATATAGTTAGAAAATTAAAATTCTCTAATAGACAAAGATATGATTTGAGAAGTAGAAGACTTACCTCCTTGCCCCTGTCTTCATTAGTTCCTGTTTCTAAAGGTAATTATTAAGTCTCTGTTTCCTTAAAGAATTATGGATATATCATACATAGATGTCTATCTTTTTTATTTCCATCATTTGGATCATATTGAAAGAGCATTCTAGGTTTCCATTTTTCTCTCACTGACTAACTTGGCTTTGAGACCTCTCCAGACCATCATAGGCAGAGAGGGTCGTTCTTTGAATAGCTGCACATTATCTCATTATGGGGTCACTGAGTCCATTCGCTACCGTAAACTTGTAGTTTGCCTCAAGCACTGCAGTTATAGACATCTAAAGGAGAAAGGTCAAGGCTGGTATAAATCAATCCTGCTAGATTAACATGATTATCAAACCGATTAAATGCATTTCTGATATTCAATATTGTGTTTAATGTTTTTCAATATTTGGCAATATTTGGCAGAAATTTCATAGAAAAATTAAAATTTAGTCTATAAATGGCTTGTAGTATCTTTGCTGTAACAGATTTCAGAGATACTGATCAGTATCTATCCTAAATTTGTTTTGTCCTCAGTTTTTTTTTTAATGAAAGAATGTGACCAGTTATGTTTCATGTTTATTAGAGATAGGAAAAGAAGATATATCATTCAAATGTAAGAGATTACTGGAGTTTATTGTGAGTTATTATCAGAAAATAGAACTGAAAACTGGGGGATATCTTTGGCCAACAATCAATTCTAAGACAAGGTTAACCACACATCTGAGTTTTGAAAGGAAGAAATTAGAGTGTCTTGTTTTTTCTGAAGTTGGAATGTAACTCTTTTCCTGTTAGGTTCGTCTGCTTCACAGTAGATTTTGTTCCTTTATTTGAATCTTGCTTTCCTAATGCAGAACCCTAAAGAGGAAATTCTAATACACATTTCATCAGTGCTACAGATAGCTGATTATTTCATGAGTTTTGCTAGATGTGTTCATTTATCCATTTGTAATTGTGCTTGTTGTTAGGTGCCATCGAGTCGGTATCTGACTCATAGCGACCCTGTGTACAACAGGCAAAACACTATTGTCAGTGCTTCCCTGCTGTTCACGGGGTTTTCAATGGCGGATTGATTTTTGGGAGTGGGTTGCTGTATCTGTCTCCCAAGCCTACAGCACCTGGTGTTCCCAGGTGGTCTCCCATCCGAGTACTAGCCAGCCTGACTCTGGTTAGCTTCCGAGATCTGACAGGATTGGATGCCACAGGGCTATGGCTGCAGGCGTAATTGTGCTAGGAGCTCTTATTTAAAAAAAAAAAAAAAAAAAAGTGAAATCCAATAAGATTGCTGCTGTGAAGAAGAGAGCACTCTGGAAAACTGCCTACTAAATTTTTAGGTAAATTGCTAGTTTTCATTTGTACTTAAGAGGACCAGTGCATCTTGTCATTAGTGGCTGAATGCTCAACTATAATAACCAGGCTTGATTCTCTGGTTCAATTAAACTGAGGTACTATTAATGAAAATAAGACTATCAGATTCCACAGTCCTCAGCAGATTAACAGTCATTAGTTAACACACACTGGGAATAGAAAAAGTGAACAGCAGGAATGTGTAGCTTTTTTGGAGGCCAATCATTTTATTAATTTCATTAAAAACTCTTGATCAAGCTATATGACATTCAATAAATCACATTCCAAAACAGTTACAGGTTTAAAGGTTTCCTTTTTTCACCTGTGTGAAAACCCTAAAAAGCATCTATAGGATGTGGCTACTTCTTTTTCTAGAGGCCTCACTGGGATCTCTCAATATGTGTGTTTATAATAAAACAAAAATTTACATGGGCACTACACATTCAATTGTATGTGCACACTGCCATTTTTTCATGTAATTCAGATTTCATTGGGGGAGTCCACTGTTTAGAAAGATACAAAAATTGTTCAAATAAAAAATATCTCCTGGCTTATCTGTGATTTAAAAAATCTGCCCTTGAGCATGCTCATTATGTATGACTTTCAAATAGAATATCTTACACAGAGAGCAATAATTATTATGTTCACTTTTAGTAAGCTTCAAAGCCCACAAATATCAAAATCATCAATTGAAAAGTATTTGTGTAAAGAGAACCACAGAGTGAAGTTTATGCTCATGTAATTGTGGTTGTCATATATGTGGGATGAGACTGATTAGCAGAATCATAAACCCTATGGTTACAAATGAATATAAATATAACTGGGATTCACAGGGCAGAAGAAATATGCTATTAGATGACAGTTATTAATTTTCTATACATATGATTCAAGTTGACTATTATTGAGAACACATTTATGAAGTCTGCAAAATATATACTAATATCCTAAGTTGGATTCAAATATGGCCTATGAAGGTGTTGTTTAATTGTAACATTGAATTAATGATGAAATTAGTATCTATTCAAATTCTCCTTTAATCTCATACATTTTAAGTATCTTTGAACTTTTAAATTAAAAAATACAATTAAGATATTTGCATATAGACTTGCATTTTCATTGAAAGGCACAATTAGTTCCTAAAACATTAAGCTAGAAGAAAAAAAGAGCATTTACAATCACAAAGTTATCTGATATGCTTTACAGCTTAGTTATTTCTGTTATTGAGAGTTACCACAGTGTATTAGGCACAGATCCACTTTTGTTATTAAAAAATAATTATTCATTGCATTCCGTGGCAAATCTTCCTTAGGAATGAATTGTAACCTAAAGTATTTACAGTGGATGCTTGGGTAATGAGATCATTTTCATCTTTGTATATATTTTCCAAAGGTTCTTTATGAACGTGGATATTTTATATGATCTTTCTTTTACTCGTTCTATCTAAATATAGTATGGATAATAAATACACAAATTTTCACTGTTTTCTCTCATTGCTATCAAAAAGTCGCACCTCAGTGTGAAGCAGGTGATGGGTACATGTGGGTTTGTTCACTCTGCAGTCTCTCTGCTTTTCTGTAAGTTTGGAAGTGGCATAATAAAGAGTTAAAGAATGTAGCGCCTATTTATACATAGTCTTATTCCCGGGCTTAATACTGAAAAAATTATAAAAATAGGTCCACTTCTCTAATAATATACAATTTAGGATGTCTAAGGGTGACGAAGCCTACAGCCATATCCCTGTGGCATCCGATCCTGTCAGATCTCGGAAGCTAAGCAGGGTCCAGCCTGGTTAGTACCTGGATAGGAGACTGCCTGGGAACACCAGAAGCTGTAGGCTTGGGAGAAGGACCTGGCAACCCCCTCCCAAAAATCAATCTGCCATTGAAAACCCTATGAACAGCAGAGAAGCACTGACAATAGTGTTTCCCCTGTTGTACAGAGGGTTGCTATGAGTCGGATACTGACTCAACGGCACCTAACAACAACAACAAAGGGTGACGAAGTTTGACATCTAGAAAACACCTTAAGGATAAATGAACATTCGACAGATACAGATAATAAAATGAGCTCATTTTGGCAACTTTGACCATGCTTAGCTGCTTTTTCCTTTTCGACTTTCACCTCTCTGAAGCTCTGAGCAGTCTCCCCCTCTACTGCTACCTGAGAACCCACATGTCCTGCCACTTTTCCTCCTACAGTTTCTCTCCGGGCCACTGCTTGCCACTTTCACCGCCCATCAGTTTGGACCCTGCCACTTTATGCCTTGACTGCTGTACAGACATCTTAGTTGCTGTCCTCACTCTCTGGTCTCACATAGTTTCAAAATTTACCTTGAATCCTGTTGTGACATTTAACTTCCTGAAACAGAAGTTATCATCCCTGTACTGGAGGAAAAAGAGGCACCCTCCAATCGCATTCTTCTAACACAGCCTTGTACCCACTCAGGCCACTGCTATCAGTCCCACAAAAAACTGATCTATGCCTTTTGCTACCTTTTTATCTCTGCTCAGTCTTCTGCCCCACCTTACACTTCCTCAAATCTTGTATTTGTTATAAATACTTATTTATACAAATATGTGTTGAAGACTTTCAGGATTTGTTTCTTCCTCCATAAATGCCCTATGATTATGCCTATCCTTTTACCTTCCTCTGAGTTACTTCAGTGTTTGTAAATGTCATCTGAGCTACATGACCTTTGAGGGGTTGAGTGATCCAGTGGTTCTTAATGCTGCCTGCACATAAGAATCACTAGAAGAGTAAAATACAAAACAAAACAAAACAACGGGGAAAAAAAACTTCATCTCAGGCCAAATGAAACCAGAATGTCTCACTGGAGCACAGCCGGCATTAGAACAAAATGTTTTGTGATATTAAGTAATTTTTAAATGTCTCATCTGATCCTAACATATAAGAGTTGATATGATATCAGGTTTCTTGATCTGTAACAACTGCTCACTCATTTGTCCAACAGTTATGGTATCTATTACAGACGTAGGACACTGGTATTCCTGGCATGTTTTGCTTGGCTCAGAGTATACTGGAAAAATTTTGGGCAATATTTTAACATTGGGGGACTTATTGGGGAACTTTAGATGTCCAGCTCTTCTTGAAAAAATGGAAGATTTGGTGAGACTGGGCCTGCATTCTTGTAAGGCAACACTGTTTAGTACTGAATTACAGCTACCCCTTCTAGACTGTGCCTACAGCTGTACCACTCTGACATCCGATCCTGTCAGATCTTGTAAGATAAGGAGGGTTGGGCTTGCTTAGTCTTTGGATGGGAGACTGCTTGGAAATACTGGGGCTGTAGGCTTGGGAGAAGGACCTCATAGCCCATTCCCAACAAGCAATCAGCTATTGAAAAAAACCCTATGAATAGCAAAGAAGCACTGATATAGTACTGGGCATGGTGCAGTGTTGGGAAGTGTTTTGTTTTTTTGTATGTAGGGTCACTATGAGTTGGACTGACTTGACGGCACCTAACAACAACTTCTAGACTGACAAGGAGCTTCCAGTTAGCTGCAGTCCTTACCACTCCCTACAGCCTCCTCACAGCAGCAAAATGTTCATTGCCATTTATTGTATTGTGTGCATAGTTTATTATTTTATTTCAGCAGCAGGAGAACCACTTCTGTGAAGCACCGTTTCATTGCTCCTTAACTCCTCCCCCCATTTCCCCAGTAAAGCTCATAATGAAGTAGAAAAATGGTTCTACATGTCAAATATCCAGCACCCATCCCAATTTATTCACTTATGTTGTATTTCGGGCCTCAGTAGAGATCTAAACTTGTAGCCCTTGGCCTGTTACATGGCAAGTACTGTGCTAAGTGCTAAGAATACAAGAGAATGAGGTACAGTGACCTCTTTGGAGGAAGTCACAACTTATTAGGGAGATGCAGACATACTATGCTTATAATTTAGGTGCCTCAATGCATACCTGACTCTGCCGATCTTAGAGGATGACCTCCAAATTTTATTTCCGTTTGACGGAGTTTAGTCATATTTAGCAGCTGTGTGACATGTGGAACATCTGTTGTTAGTTGGCAGCATCGTGGAATAATGTCTGTGGGCTCATCTGTTGGAAAGGGAACACCATATACAGCTGGAAATAAAGACAAACATTCATTCCTAAACTGTAAGCCATTTCTGCCAAGTGACCCTATAAATAAAACCAATTAAAGTAAAACATTGTAGGGTACAACATTAGATGACATACTCAACCTTTTGGCCTTGATTTTCATATCTGCAAAATGAACATGGTAATTTTACTGCTTGCTTGCAAGTATTGTAGGAAAGATTAAATGAGATAAAGCCTATAACACATGGAGCGAGTTCAGGGATCAGTAAGAATATTTACTGGAAATATTTTATATTCATTTTTCAATACTAGAAGTGTTGACAAAAGAAATGGTTAGGTGTGCTCTAATTCAGATTTCTAGAAATATATCAGCTCATTTACGTGGGATCTATAAGTATGACATTTTTAACCTAACCATCCATAGCCATTACTATGAGTAAATTAGTTTTTTAAACTTTGTATTTTAAAATAATTTGAGTTATAGAAAAGTTGTAAAAAGTACAGAGAGTTTCTTATTTTACTCTTAATCCAGCTTCCTCTAATGTTAACAACTTTTCTTTGAATACTTTTAAGGAAAAATAGTTTATTATAGTTAAAATAGTATTTCATTTTAATCTCATTCACATATATTTATATAAAAGTTTTCTTTTTAGCAAATTTGCTGTTCTGTTAGTACATTTATCCTATTTATTTCTATGACGTTTATATATATATATATGTAAGTATTATAAATTTGTTACATCTTGTCATTTGTAGCAAGTGGAAATAGAAATTGGTATTAATATCCTAGAAAGCAATTTTACTATGCATATGTATCAAAAGCTTTAAAATGTCTATGGCATTTTACTTAGTAATTTCATTTTATCAATCTATTCTAAAGGAAGAAAATGAGAAACTCAAAGATCTATGTAAATAGTTATTTATAATTTTTGAAAATAAAAAATGTAAATTTCCAGTACATGAGCAGTATGAAACAAATTATAGAGTTTTATGGGCTAGGACAGTAATGGACCATAAGAAAGTATACTTATGAAGTGAAGATGTGTTAATGCTATGGGAAAGGCTCAAAATAGAAGTTAAAATAATAGGTACAAAAGTCTCAAGGGTAGTAAATAATACATAAAATGTATACAATGGCAAAAATACTAGAAGGAAACATATCAAAGTATAAGATAATTTTAGATGGTTACCTTAAGCACAGATTTTTATTTTATTCTTCACAATAATTTCCCTATACATTGTTTTTTTAAATTAAAGTTTCCATTTTTAGAATCTAGTGAGAAAAAGTATATGTGAATGTAAGCAAGAAAAATTCAGCCAATCACTCCTAAAGAACTATTCGTAAGTGAGTATAAACTCTCACACTTACAAAAGGCAGATGATGTCACTAGAGGTTTCTGTGCACCTGATCCCCCACATTTTCCTAATTGAATCCTAAGTCCTAATCTTGAAATGGAAAACAAATCATTTAACTAAAAATTTAAATACTCATCAGCAATGTAGGTGTTCCCAAGTATCCTAAAGCTCCTGTCATTTAAAATCACTAGATTTACAAATTTTAGTTTTCAGGTGTTCTTTGTCCATCCATTCTTTGTCGCTGACATTTAGAAAATGAATGTGAGGTAGCTGAATAAATTAACTCACAAAACAAACATATTTGGAAAAATTACCAAATTCACATATGTATCATGTACAAGTTGTGATTAAAACAGGGGGAATGTTTAAATAAACCTATTACTGCAAAAATTTATTAAAGAATGGCTTCAGAAAGCAGTACGAACAATGGGATAAGTGTGCAGTAAGGGGAGCATTTTGAGAGGGATTAATGACAATGTACCTTTTTCTATAATTTTTAATTTAAATATTCACTGTATTTTTGGATCACATCTCTATATAACATATATATCTGACATGTCATTTCAAACTCCTTGGAGGTTGAAAAAGATAATTGCTATATCAACTCCAATATTGCTAAACTAAAATTTTATATTAAAAGAGGAGGAGAATTCTGGAGGCCAGTAAGAATATAAAATAAAATGCTGTACTTTGAATCTTATAAAGAGAAATCATGGAAACTAGTTACAGGGTTTTGTGAATAGCATAGGATAAAATAACAATCTTAGTTTATAACTTACAAGGGACAGACAGCAAATCCCTGGTGACTACAAATCTATAAGCTTTTTGTTTTTATGTTTTGAGACAGTGTCTTTCTACGTGGACCAGGCTGGCTTTGAACTTGTCAGTCTCCTGCCTCAGCTGCCCAAGTGCTGGGGTTACAGGCACATGCCCAGCCCATAAGCTTTTATGGAAGACAGAATAAGACAGAGACTATTACAAAACTCCAGTTATGAATTTTACAGGAACAGGACTGACAGGCGAGTCAGATTTCATATTAAAAGGCTGAAATCCTCTCTGCATTTCTCCTTTCTATATATCTATTTGCCTTTGCACCCACAGCTGTCTCTCCACTTATTATGCTTTGACAGAAGGTGTAGGCAGTACAAAACTTATAATAAAAGAAGAAACAAGGAAGACTGTTTGTTGATTATTTAAAAATTAACACTAATCATGGTATGGTTTGGATATGACGTGTTTCTCAAAGGCGTATGTGTTTAAGGTTTGGTCCCCAGGATGGTGCTCTTGGGAGGTAGCAGAACCTTATGAGGTAGGGTTTGTGGGGGGTTCTAAGGTAATTGGGAGCATGCCCCAGAAGGGGATTGTGGGAGCGGGTCTCTTCCTCTTTCTCTCTTTTGCTTCCTGGCCATGAGGTGAGCAGTTTCACTGTATGTTTCCACCATGATTTGTTGTCTTGCTACAGGTTCAAAGCAGCAGGGCCAGTTGATCATGAACAGAAACTATGAACAGAAACAGAAACTATTAATCTTTATAAGATGGTTATCTTGGGTATTTTGTTGGAGTGATGGAAGGCTGATCCAAATCATTAAGCCAATTTAACAAGTTGGCTCTCAAACTTTCTCTGAGATTTCGTAGAGGAATACTTGGAAAGAGGCATTTGTCTCGTTTTTGTGAAACCAAACTATTAAGGAGTTTTATGACCATTTATTATCTAGCCCCTGAGTGTTCTGTAGATCTAGGTGGAAGTTAACTCATCTCCCCACCACCCACCTTCCACTAACCTCCTCCCTTCTTTATTCCCAATTACTAAGTCCCTTTTTTTGTGGCTCTTTTAACTTAATTTAAAAATCAGGACTAATTCTGAAAAATAGCATAGATCTTACATAAAAATTAAATAGTACTGAATTGCGAGTCTGTAGAGAGCATGGTGTCTTCATTCATTTACTCTACCATTCAGCTTCTACTATGAGCTTATTTATTGAGCCTCTCATATGCCAGGTGGTGGCTTGGATTGAACGGGTAAGCCACAGTGACCCTATCCTTGCCTTCTGGAAGCTTAAACCTAGTAGAAGATATGAAACAAATCAAATTATAAATATGTAATTACAGTTTTAAGTGTTATAATGGAAAAGTTCAAGGTGATAAAAGAGTATAAGAGAAGACCTTAATACCACACAGTATCAGGAAAGGTTTTGTATGAGAAGAGATATTTGTTGTTGTTGTTAGGTGCTGTTGAGTCGTGTCCGACTCATAGCAACCCTCATAGGGTTTTCAATGGCAGGTTGTTTCAGGACTGCCTTGGGCGTGGGTTGCCACGTCCTTCTCCCATTTATGCGGTGCTGGGAATTGAACTTGGGACCTAAGAGACTGTAGAGCGGCACTCTACCAACTGAGCTAAATCCCAGCCCAAAGAGATATTTAAGCTCAGCCAAAAAGGGTAAATACAAAGTTTTTGTTGTTGTTGGGTGCCATCAAGTAGGGTCCAACTCACAGATACCCTCACAGGGTTTTTAATGGCTGATTGTTTCGGGATTGCTTCAGGAGTGGGTTGCCACATCCTTCTCCCATTTTTGCAGTGCTGGGGACCAAACCCAGATCCTCACAGCTTGGTGAAATGGTGGGAGGAGTGATCATTCAGGTAGAGGGAACAGAGAACAATTGAAGATTGTGAAGGCAGATGGAATCTGATGCATTCTAGGAACTGAAAGATAGCTCTGCCAAAGGGTTGCTAGAGTGGAAGAGAAAAGTAGGATAATCCCAGTGATATATTTAGTACAGTCCCTGGTACGAAAGTGATGCTCAGTGTATGTGGATGGACAAAAGTCCCCTAACAGCAGCCTGAACTAGATTAAAGACAGTTGCCATGCCTTCCATTTTTCTCCTTTGGTTGTTTTTTGTTCGGCTACATAGTGAAAAGTACTCTTGTCTGTTTTATCTGGATATCAAAACTTTCTCCCCAGAGGGTAAATCAAGCTGGCAGTCCAATTCTAAGGGACCAGGGTCTGCCTCAGTTGTTCTTTCAGATGAGTTCTTTCTTACGGAACGGTCTGTGTATGGAAATACACAGGCTGCCTAATTAATGTCTGGATAATGACAGTCAAATTGAAACTGCCTTTGCTAACAAATCTTAAAGTGCACAGTGTTGGCTGGAATGGTCACCTCAGAATGGCATAATGCTTTGTGGAAGGGAAGGCTATGAGAAAGCTGACAGATTTGCTCATGTTGCGTTCAAACACAACCAGATGGTGGGTTTTATTTTTATGTCTTTAGTCACAGTATGAGTCAGTGTATTGTTAAAATTTTTGAGTGACTTGGTAACCCTGATCACCTTTCTTTGGCCATAAAATCATCATAAAATGGACCATTCCATACGTGTTTAGTATCTTTGATGAGGATCTTAACTAGCTTTAAAAATTAAGTCATCAATTTTAATACACATATAAGGCACTTTATGCATTAAAAACTCATCATCCTCATTTTATTAGGGGGAAATGCCCTGTAAAAAAGTGAAATTTATAGATGTACTTCGGTTTATGGCTCCTCCTAGCTCATACAATTTAAATTCGGACTGATTTTATAATAGTTTCCTGGTCTCAGTCTCATCTATATTCATCTCATTTATCTGGTAGTAGTCTACAGTGCCTAGGACAGTGCCTTACTTTTATCAAATGCCACCTATATGAAGCACCAACAAAAGCCAAGCATAAAACATGAATGTTTTGCCAAAGTAAAGTCTATTAATTTTTTGTTCATTCATTCATTCATTTGCCATATAACTATCAGATTTCATCTAGACCAGGTGTGGATTCAAATCTTTGCCCTTATGGATTTGCTGTACAATGCAGGAAGAACTCAAGAAGCAGTGTATTTTAGTGGTAAAGAGCACAGGATGTGCAGCAAGTCATCCTGAGTTTAAATTCTACTTCATCACTTGTCAACTCTGGACTGTGGCATAGCAATGTTGTCTTGTTGTGTCTAGGTCAGTTTATCTGTAAAATACAGATATATAAAAATAGTACTTCCAGATACCATGATGATTAAAAGACTTTTATATAATGTTCAATGTACACGAGGACATAAGAATAGTGCCTGGTACACAGCAAGTGACACATGTTTTCTATTAAAAATAGGCAAGTATGTATGGAAATAATTTCATTACAATGGTGATAAAATCATTACATCTTAGTACGTGTTTTTTAATAATAAAAGGTATTGATGTCTAAAGGGATAAATAAATGTGAGCCATACCTACAATTTGCCCGTCTTTAATAGATCATGCCCTTAGAGTTTTTTTGAAAGAAAAATTGAGGAGAAACTCATATTAAAATTTAACCAGTGGCATTTAGTACATTCACAATGTTGTGCAACTACCACCTTTATCTATTTCCAAAACATTTCCATCCTTCCAAAGCAAAACCCTATACCCATTAAGCAGTTTCCACCCCATTCCCTCACTTCACAGTAACCACCAGTTGGTGTTCTGTCTCTATGGCTTTGCCTATTCTGGATATTACATATAAATGAAACCATACAAAACAGGACCTTTTGTGTGTGGCTTCTTTCACTTAGCATAATGTTATGAAGGTCCATTCACACTGGGTTATGGACTTGTATTTTATTCCTTTTTATGGCCACATACTATTCCATTGTAGTACATATGCCATTATTTTGTTTATTCATCTACTGATGAATATTTCGGCTATTTACATATTTTAGCTACTGTGAATAGTACTGTTATAAATGTATTATGTATATGTACTTGTTTTCCAATCTCTGGAGATAACTACCTAAAAGTGGAATCACAAGGTCATGTGGTAATTCTACGTTTACCTTTTTGAGGAATGACTACATTGTTTTTCACCACAGGGGAAGCACTTTGTGTTTCTACTAGTAATGTATAAGGGCTGTGGTTTAGCTCAATAGAATGCCACTCTGTGAGGCCCTGAGTTTGATCCCCAGCACCACATAAGTGGGAGGAGGACCTGGCAGCCCACTCCTGAAATAATCCCCAAACAATTTGCCATTGAAAAACCCTATGAGTAACAGAGAAGCACTGACATAATGCTGGGCATGGCACAGTGTCAAGGAGTGTTTCATTCTGTTGTACATAGGGCCGCTATGAGGTGGATATGACTCTATGGCACCTAACAACAGCAAAGTAATGTTCAAGAGTTTCAGGTTCTCCATATGGTTGGCAACACTTGTATTTTAATTATGAAAAATTATAGTCATCCTAATGGTACCTGATTATAGTTTTAATTTGCATTTCCCTAATGACTAATCATGTTGAATGTCTTTTCATGTCTTTGTCTGCCATCTGTATATTTTCTTTGGAGAAATGTCTATTCATGTCCTTTGATAATTTTTAATTAAGGGGTTGTCTTATTGAGTTGTAAGAGTGTTTTTTTATATTCTAGGTACTATGTATATCATATATCTGCTGGATATCTAATACATCTGATACCATATATATCTGGTTATATATGACATATGATTTGCAATCCCTGCAGCTATACCACTGTGGCATCAGATCGCATAAGATCTCAGAAGCTAATCGGGCTGGGCCTGGTTAGTACTTAGATGGAAGACTTCCTGGGAACACCAGGTGCTGTAGACTTGGGAGAAGGACCCAGCAACCCACTCCCCAAAAACCAATCAGCCATTGAAAACCCTATGAATAGCAGAGAAGCACTAACAATAGTATTTTGCCTGTTGTACGTCAGGTCACTATGAGCTGGAGACCAACTCAACGGCAACAATGATTTGCAAATATTTTCTCCCATTCTGTAGGTTCTCATTTCACGTTCTTCATAGTGTTCTTTGATACATGGAAATTTTTAGTTTTGAAGTCCAAACTACCTATTTTTAAAAAGAAGTTCTGTTGTAGTGCTTTTGGTATCACATCTAAGAATATTGCCAAATATAGCATCTTGAAGATTTACCTCTTCTTTCCTCCTAAGAATTGTAAGGTTTTAGCTTTTATATTTAGGTTGCTGATACATGTTTGAGTTAATTTTTGTATATGGTGTGAGGGAGGGGTTGAATCTCATTCTTTTGCCTGTAGATACAGTTGTTCCAACATCATGTGTTGAAGAGACTATCTTCTATCAATAAGGCAAACTTGTTGAATTCAAAAGTATGGTTTCTTTTAGTGCTCAATTCTCTTCTATTTACTTGGTCTATATGTTAGTACTTATTCCAATACCAAGTTATTTTGAGCACTATAGCTTTGTAGTAAGTTTTGAAAGTGAGATCTTCACATTTAAGAGAGTTCTGGCTATTTGGGTCCCCTCGCAATTCCACACAGATATGAGGATCAGCCTTTCCATTTCTGCAGAGAAGGACATTTTGAGAACATAGCAAGGAATCTGTTGTGAGCTTTGGTTATTGGCATCTTAATAATATTAAGTCTTCCAGTCCATGGACATGAATGTCTTTCCATTTATTTAAGTCTACTTTAATTTCTCCCAAGAGTATTTTGTAGTTTTAGAATACAAATCTTTTACTTCCTTGGTTAAGTTCATTCTTAGGTATTTAATTATTTTGGATCTATTATAAACAGAATTGTCTTTAGGGTTTTGAGAGAGAACATTCTATCATAAATAAAATTTTATAAAGTTTAATCATGAAATAATAGATATTTTCATCAGAATAATTATGAGTTTTGGTATACAGTTATTCATGACCCATTTTGTGGGTTCTGTTGACTGCTAGGCATTTCTGCTATGCTGAAATTTTGCCACATTTCTTGCCCTGGGGTAGTTTGTTAGCCAAAGGCATTTTGAGTTCAACTTTACTTTGGGAGGGAGCAGGAATGCAATCTTAAACTGACAGGACATGGGTACAATGTGCATTTACCTGACATGGAGGTGAAGAGAGAGGTGGGGAAACACTCAGTACAATAGTATTAATTTTTTTTTTTTTTTTTTTTTTTGCGGTACTTGAGGTTGAACCCAGGGCCACGAGGTTGCATGCTTCTGCAAGTGCTGTACCACCAAGCTGCACCCTCAGGCCACTTTATTTATTTATTTATTTTTTGAGGCAGGGTCTCACTAAGTTTAACAGACTGTCTCTGGTTTGAAACTTGTGATCCTCTTACCTCCACCTCCCAAGTCACTGGGATTACAGGTGTGCACCAGTGCACCTAATATTAAATATTACTACTACTAAAACACTGGGCCAGCATGCAACTTCACAATAAATGGAGAAAAGATTGAGGTTGTCCAAGATTTTGCTTTGCTTGGCTCTATAATCAACACCCGTGGAAGCAGCAGTCAAGAAATCAAAAGACGCATTGCTCTAGGAAAAGCTGTGGCAAAAGCTCTCTTTAGAGTATTGAAAAGCAAAGATGTCACATTGAAGACGAAGGTGCATCTGACTCATGCGATGGTATTTTCAGTGGCATCATATGGTTGTGAAAGCTGGACATTGAACAAGAGAGACAGAAAAAGAATTGATGCTTTTGAATTGTGGTGCTGGAGACGTCTATTGAATATACCATGGACTGCCAAAAGAACCAACAGATCTGTCCTAGAAGAAGTACAACCAGAGTGCTCCTTGGAAGCAAAAATGACCAAACTGCGTC
>VMDO01036260.1:0-15306 GCA_007922755.1 Pedetes capensis
CAGAGAGATCACCAGAACCAGGGCTCCAGGTACAACCTCCGCAGGTGACCCGCCGCCACAGTCTATGCCCCACCTCCTCAAGTGGTGCAGTCTCCCAGGACAGCACCACTGGGAACCAAACATTTAAGCAGATGACCTTTGGGAGGCAGTTTAGATTTAAACTGTACACTAGTTGTGCAGGTCTGAAAGATTAAAAATTGATATTAGGACTTGTCAAAGAGACGAGAATTGATAAAGCCTCAGGTTTTTGGCTGAGACTCCTAAAGGGCTGTGTTTGAAGAGAAAAGGCAGGCCAGAAACAGAAACCCCCATGAAAAGTAAGTCGTGGGCTCCTGTCACAGCGATTCTGCATAGGGTCATGGTGATCTGCCCCCATTCTAACTGTTCAAAGAAATTATCTCACCCAGGAAAAAATCACTCAAAATCTTCCTCAATTTTTCATGTTGAATGAAAGATGACCAGTAAATCTATAAAATTATGTAATGTATAATTGCTGTTGTTGTTGTGAGGTGCTGTCAAGTCAGGTCCAACTTATAACGACTCTATATACAACAGAACAAAACACTCCCCGATTCTGTGCCAGGCACATGACCTTTTTGATGTTTAAGCCCATTGTTGCAGACACTGTGTCAGTCCATCTAGTGGAAGGTCTTCCTTTGTATGTTAACCTGCCACTCTCCCAAACACGATGTCCTTCTCCAGGGATTGGTTCCTCCTGACCATATGTCCAAAATACGTAAGATGCAGTCTAGCCATCCTTGCTTCCAAGGAGCACTCTGGTTGCCCTTCTTTTAGGACAGATCTGTTGGTTCTTTTTGGCAGTCCATGATATATTCAGTATTCATCTCCAGCACCATAATTCAAAAGCATCAGTTCCTCTCCTGTCTCCCTTATTCACTGTCCAGTTTTCACAACCATATGATGCAACTGAAAATACCATGGCATGAGTCAGGCGCGTCTTCCTCTGCAATGTGACATCTTTACTTTTCAACACTTTAAAGAGGTCTTTTTCCACAGCTTTTCACAATACAATGTGTCTTTTGGTGAACACTTTCCTGAGTGAGGGGTGGAGCAGGGAGAGCCAGAGCTGCAGGACACAGGTGCCCCCTGGGCCCCAGGTGCCTGTGTGGCTCCCATCAGCGCCCTCTCCTGGCGGGGAAGCCAACCAGTGCTCAGCTTCATGTTAAAGTTTACTTCTTGGTCCTTACCACAAAGTCCTTCCACCTAAGGCCGTGAGTTCCCAGAACTGGCAGATCCCTCAAGGCCACCACCCAGCATTAAGCTTCTCCCCTTATTTCTCAGTTTCTTGGAATTTCCCCAACTTCACAGGAAGCACGGCCAAGTACTCAAAAGTAAAAATACTTGCTCTTTTATTTCTCCAGCATTACCGATGATAGCTTTCCAGGGAAGGGTGAGGCCTGGTCCCTTAAATACCCAAGCTATCAGAAGCTCAATTTATCATGAGCTCAAACTCGAAAGCTGGCGACTTGGAACGGAACGAGTGTGGATGTCAGCATTGACCTAACACAGGGTGAGCATTTTCCCTAGTGATGGGTCGAGCAGGGAGAGCCAGCACTGCAGGACCCAGGATGCTGCCCGGGCCTGGGTGGCAGTGTTTAGTGCCAGGTGGCTGTGAAGCTCTGATCAGCGCTCCCTGCTGGCGGGGAAGCCAACTCGGCGCTCAGCTTCACGGTAAGGTTTACTGCCTGGTCCTCACCACAAAGTCCTTCCACCCAGGGCCCTGAGTTCCCAGAACTGGCAGATCCCTCAAAGCCGTCACCTGGTATCAGGCTCCTGCCTTATTTCTCAATTTCTTGGAATTTCCCCAACATCACAGGAAGCACGGCCAAGTACTTAAAAGAAAAAAAAAAAAAAAGTTCGCTGGGATTTGCTGTTGTCGTCGTCCAAGTATACTGTATCACACCCGGAAGCTTTCTCGCCATATCTGGTCCACTACCTTTCCAGAATGGAGAGGCCGCTCAGCGTTTGGAGGAGGCCTCCAGGCTCCTCAGCGGGGCCCTCTGCTGTGCCCAGCAGCTGTGCCTCCTGTGTGGGAAGGAGCCAGGAGGTCATGGTCACCAGGGTCTGGAGCACATGCTGCCCGAGCCCCTAGTCCCTCCCTTACGTCACAGTCGCAAGCTGTCCACCCCTTGTTTTCCTTGGGATGCTGGAACAAGTCCGGGTGGAGGAGGGACAGCAACCCAAAGTCCGCCACACCCAGTGTTCTCTGAATTCCAGACCCAAAACATGGTTGAGCTCAGCCCCTGGACGCGCCCTTGGGAGCCAGCCTGCACCTCCCCGCCCAGAGACCACCTGTTGGCCCAGGCAACTCCTGGAAGGAAATCCCAAACAGACCCAGGTGGGAGAGGTTCCTTCGGAGGGGACCCCAGGGTGCCAAGCTGAGGGACCCGGAAGAGTGGAACAAGGTGGCCCCACAAGGGAGAGATACCAAGTGGGTCACTGTGGGGGAAACCGAGTCTGGGCACAGTAGAACCTGCTGAGAAAACTCTCTCAGAACTGTCCTGCAGAGGACTGGCTGAAAGAAATCTTTATGTGGATCTCCCATCACTTGGGCTGGGATTTAGCTCAGTTGCTAGAGTGCTGCGCTGCAGTCTCTGAGGACCCGAGTTCAATTCCCAGCACCACAAAAATGGGAGAAGAGCCTGGCAATCCACTCCCAAGGCAATCCCGAAATAGCCATGAAAACCCTATGAAGGTCGCTATGAGTTGGATACTGACTCGACAGCACCTAACAACAACAACAACAACCTATCCCCCAGTACACTGGGATGCCGGGATGCACGGACCCCCCACAGCACCAGGGGGCCCCTGTGTGCCTGGCTGGCTCCTATGCCTTCCCACATCCTGGTGACAGAGAGCTGTGGAGAGGAAAGGTAAAGATAGGAAGCTGTGGTGGAGGCACCGATGGCCCAAAGGGAGCCCAAAGCTGTTCACATCTGGAGTCAGCGATGGGGCCGAGAAGCCGTGAGGAGGGGCATGGGAGGTTCTGTGCAGCCACCCTCCCACCGCTGGCCCACCTGGGCCATTTCAAGCCCAGTGACCCACCTCTGCAAGTGAGATCCCACAGCCTGAAGCTCCACAGCCTCCCAGGACAGCGCCGCCAGGGACCAAACATTCAAACATATGACTTTGAGGGACATTTTAGACTCAAACCATAACACCAAGTGACGCCATTGTCCACTGAGCTGTTCTTCCTCCCCTAGGGTCTGCCACGCCCCCTCAGCCACACGTCACTTCCGTATCTGAGGGCACTGCCTCTCTGGCCTGCGGGTCCACTCGTCTTTTTCCATTCCTGCTGCAGCCCCACTTTTGATTAGTGCAGCCTTGGAACAATCTTGAAGGTCCCGTGGATTCCTGCCCTGCCGACACGTACCCGTGCCTAAAGGAAGGATCCAGCAAAGACCCTGGTCCTGCCAGATGCAGACAAGCATGTGGATAGCACCGCCACCGATGCCTAGGGTGTGCCCAGGAATAGCCCCACCCAGAACTGCAAGCCCAGGGCCCACGGACAAGAGCTGCCATCTGTCGCGTCAGACCTGCGTGGTCCAACCTTCCGGTTCCATTTCCTGTTCTGTGTAACAAATGCTCCAAAACAGTGGCAGAGAGCAGCTGAGCCACAGGGCTGTGTGTATGAACCCTGCCGTTTAGGATCGCGAGTCGGAGGCGGAGCAAAGATGTGCCATCTCTAACTCGCCACCTAGAAGTCTGCAGCTGCCGAGACCAGAGGCTGCAACCCTGAATCCACCATGCTGTGGGGGAGGCAGAGGCCCAGGCTGGGAAGCCTCTTTATTCACTTGCCTGGTGCTTGGGTGGGGTCCCCCGAGAGGCGTGGCTCAGTCAGGACAGCCACCGGTGGCCCTGCGTGTGGCGTTGCCGTGCGGCTTGGGCTGCCCCACAGCATGGAAGCCTCAAGTGGTCGGATCCCTGCACAGTGGCTCAGGGCACCAAGAGCACAGGTCACAGCAAACTACACAGAATTTTCCGACTCAGCCCTGGACGTCCCACGGCATCACTTCTGCCATGGCTTATGAGCAGAGCCACCTAGATCCAGGGGGAAGAGGACACACCCTACCTCATGATAGAAAAGGTGGCGAAACATGCAGCGTGTTTAAAGCCACCTGGCCCCCACTTGGGTCTTTGTCTTGGCCAGTGGAGGGCATCGACCAGTCACCATGGCCACACTCACACGGGATCTGCCAGAGCATGGCCTCCCTCGCAGAGTCACATCAACGTGGGGCCTTCGGCTCCCCGTGAAGAACACGCAGCAGGAAGAGGGAAAAGCCAGGGTTGCATGGAGTCTGTGACCCCTAATCGTCCAAGAAAATGAAGCAAGGGAGCCGGACTTTCAGAGAAAACTCTCTTTTTGCTAAAATTAGATCTACTGAGGCCAAGGGCCTCTGTCTTCGGACCTGGTGACCACAAAAGGGGGAGTCGTGTGTCACCTGTTTCTTGCCACGTGAAGAGATGGGCACAGTGCCACCAAACTGAGAGAAACACAAAGGGCCTGGTAGTGGCGAAAGTGACAGCAGCTGGGAGGAAGGGGCTCCTGGAGGACCCTTCAAAGAAGGCTGAACCCCACGCTTTCCTCAGGCAGCAGGCAAAGCACATCAAGGATCCACCACCCAGGGTTTCCTTTGTTTCCTGAGTCCCCAAGGAGTGCCATGGCCTGGATCTGGCCTGTCCTGCAAGGCCCCAGGCCGGAGGCTTTGTCCTCAGTATGTCACTGCTAGAATTGTTAGAGGTGGTGACTAGTGGGAGGTCTCAGGTCACTCGAGTGTGCCTTGAAGGGAATGTGGGACCCTGCCTCCTCCTGGCTCTCCTCTTGCCCTCCTGGAGGCTATGATTAGGCCTGCTTCCCCACATGCCCAGCCAGGATGTGCCGCCCCATCACAGGCCCAAACCAACAGCACCAACCCACCACGGACTGAAACCTCCAAAACCGTGAGCCAGAGCAAACCTTCCCTCTTTTTAAGTCGATTGTCTCGGGTGTTTTGTTACAGTGACTGAAACCTTACTGACACAGGGAGGGACGACCCATTGTGATGTGTAAATGAGAGACGAGGACTGGATGGGCAGAGGAATGGGGAAACCACGGATGGTCCAGGCCAGTCGGCAAGAATGCTTAGAGTTGAGGACATGTCCAGCCCGTGCGAGGGAAGCAAGAGCTTAGGTGAGAAAGCCCAGCTCAGGCCTTGAACAGGCAACAAGAACACAGCCTGGTGCCTCCTTTCTTGGGCTCTGGTGTGACCGCCACTCCTCCCCGTCTGTGGAGGCTACCTGGCCGCCCTCATGCTGTGCGTGAGATGCCTGGTTTTGCATGTGTCCAGCGGAGGTCCAGTAGACTATTCTAGGCAGCGTGGCTGCGGTAACCAGCGCACATCAGATGTGCTCAGCATGTGTAGCACCCCTAGGATGGCACGTGGACTTGAACGTGGCAGTGCAGGGTGGCTTCAGTGTTGAAGATACATACAAGGCGCCACGTAATCACTCAGGTGATTGCAAAACAGTAGCCCTTCCAGCCGGCCCCTTGGCATCTGGTTTTGGATTTGGGAAGTGCAGTGAGCACTGCTGTCGTGGCAGGTGGTTCTGTGGTGTGAACCGTGCCACCACACAATGAACCGCTCCCCCCCCCCCCCGCCCTTCAACTCAAGGAAGCCTCAAATGGCCCTCGTGGCACCGCAGAGCATTTTGAGGACCGATGGCATCTGTCACACTGCCCCGGCCCGCGGGGCTGTTCAACAGGGACCTAGAGTAGGGGGCGAATGAATGAGAGAGAGAGACAAGAGACAGGAAGGATGAGAGCAAGACAGGCTGTCTGATCAAGCTCCAAAGTCTTTAATGTTGTGCTGTAGCTTAAATACACATGGAGGGGGAGGAGAGGGGCAGGAAAGTCACAAGAGCCAGGTGATTCTTCAGAAGTCCTCAGCTCCTCCTGTAACCCTGACAACCGCTTTCAGATGGTAATTTCAATTCAAAGGTCACAAGGCCCTGTGGCTCAATATCTGCTATTTTCACCACACCCTGCACCTTTTCATCAGGGTATCTTGTAAAAAGTTACTTATGGTCTTGGCTCCCGGCATCACACATCACTAGCCCTGACATCTTTTCCTGCCCCCTCCTCCCAGGTGGCGAGCACCTGACTGAGCCGGCGAGAGCACCCAGTTCTCCCTCACCTGGGATCATCCAGGGCTGGGCACTGTACAGTGCCCTTTGCAGACACCGATGTGGCGTCCGCCAGGACTCTCGGGGGCCCACGTAGCCAGCACGTGCTGAAAACCACCTAAGAATACAAAGAGCCAGAACTGGGGTGGCAGAAAAGGGGCAGACCCCTCATGCCACGGTTTGACCACCTGGAGGCAGCCATGGTGATGTCCACTGCAGCCTGGGACATCAGGCTATGAACAGCAGAGAAGCACTGACAATAGTGTTTCACCTGTTGTAAGTAGGGTTACTATGAGTCGGACACCGACTGGATGGCACTAACGACAACAACAACAACAACAACATTTTTAGGCCCTGGTCAGTCATTTACTGGCAGAAATACCAGGACAAATCCATCTGAATTTAACAAGCACGTTTTTCCCAGTCACATCCCCAAAACAGAAAGAGAAGGGACCCCAAAAGCACATCTCTGTGGGCTGCAGCGTGCCTGCAGTGGTCATATCCAGTGTGGGGACAGCTGGGGTCTTTATCTGCTCATGCAGTTCCTGGCTGTACTTGGTGCTGGGAACTGAGAGAAGGGTTCACACCTACAGTGAGCAGTGCCTTGAACGCAGGTCAGTTTGCAAGCAGCCCCTCAGGGTGCCTGAGGCTGGTGGCCAAGTGCCGCAGCGCCCCCTCCGGCTGTGAGGAACGTGGGCGGGGAGTCCCAGGGCCACAGCCTGCATGGGAGGCCCTGCGGCAGAAGCACATTCCCTGCACCCCTCGCCCTGCGGTCTGGACAGAGGTAGCCGCAGACCAGGGGGAGCTCAGGCCGGATGAAGCAGGAGAGTCGCAGAGGGGTTGGTTGTGAGGTCCCAGGAATGTAGGGGCGAAACCAATGGAAGCGATTGCTCTTCACGCCGAGTGTCCGATGATGTGGGGGGACAGAAGGTGATGGCCTGCTCTATCCCATAATGCCATTCCGTGATAAGGTCCCGGTGGAGACAGGGTTTTGGATTTGGGTTTTTTCTGGAGGCAGGTTCTCACGGCGTAGCCCAGGCTGCCCTGTGCTCGGACCCTCTTCCCTCCGCCCCCCAAGTGCCCGCTGAGGGTGGGGCGCTGGTGGAGGACGCATAAGGGAGGACCCTCTAGGAAGCAAGGCCACCTGCGTGGGTATCAGTGCCACAGGGTGCTGTGAGCCACCAAGCGAGTTCTACCGCCTCCCTGGGGGCATCAGCAGGAGCTGCCTTGGGAGGCCCTGTGTGGCTAAACCGCAAGGGTCATACAGCAGCAGGAATTCCCACGGCAGGGGAAACCACCCTGTGGGAGGCCACCACGGGAGGCCACTAGAGACAGCGGCAGGATGAGAAGGCAGAGGACGGGCCAGGCCAGGAGGTGGAGTGGTTAGGGCAGGCCAAGCTGGGCTGCGGGTGCCCACACCTGGCCAGCAGCTGAGCAGCTCAGGGCCATGACTGAGCCTGGGTTCCTCATCTGAAACTGCAGAAGAGGGAAGCAGCCACCTCTGTCCTGACTGCTGTGGGGTGACAGGGGCCGAGTGCCTGCCGCACAGGTGGCAGATCTGACTGTCCTGACTGGTGAGGACTTTCCTACCCTAGGGGAGGAGCAGGAATCAGTGTGGGCAGCAGGTGGTGCAAGCAGGCATTATGGTGGGAGCAGTGGGTACACTGGTGACTTCCTGTGCCCTACAAGTGTGACCAGTGAGAAGAGGGGAGGTAGAAATGCAACAGGAAGACCTGGGAAGGAAAGGAAAAAACCTCGTGGCTGCACTTATTACTATTTTCTTCCTTCCTTCCTTCCTTCCTTCCTTCCTTTCTTTCGTTTCTTTCTTTCTTCTTTTTCTTTCTTTCTCTCTTTCTTTCGCAGCACTGAAGGTCTTGCACATGCTAGGCAAGTGTTCTACCACTCAGCTGCACCTGCAGCTGCTTTTTTATTTTGAGACAGGGTCTCTTGAAGTTGCGCGGGCTACCTCTCTGGCCTCAAATTCTGGGTCCTCCTGCCTCAGCCTCCAGAGTTATTGTGATCACAGACATGCACCGCAGTGCCTGGCTGTTTTAATTTCTAAAGTAAGTGGAGGTGCTGCAGGCATCTGGGCTCCTGAGAGGCCTCTTGTCAAAGACCTGCAGCCCATTCGCAACGCCATGGTACCAGATGATGCTCTGGAAAGATGGCCATGTGCCGGCTGTCCACGCGCGGCGTTAGTCAGTACCGTGAGGAGACAGGTGTTGGCAGAGAAGGGCGAGTCTGGCTGTGGCCCTGAGGAGCAGCACAGGCCCTCCAGAGCCACGCAGTCTCCTGGCGCACCCCCAGTTCATACACCTGGGTGGTAACCCCACATGGCCTCCTCGCCCTGCAGCCCACAGAGATGCAATTTTGGGGTTGCTTCTCTTTCTGTTTGGGGGATGTGACTGAGAAAAATGTGCTTATTAAATGCAGATGGATTTGTCCTGGTATTTCTGCCAGTAAATGACTGACCAGGGCCTAAAAATGTTGTTGTTGTTAGGTGTCATTGAGTCAGTGTCTGACTCATAGCAACCCTACTTACAACCGGTGAAACACTATTGTCAGTGCTTCTCTGCTATTCATAGGGTTTTCAATGGCAGACTGATTTTTTGGAGGGGGTTGTCGGGTCCTTCTCCCAAGCCTACAGTATCTGGTATTCCCAGGTGTCTCCCATCCAAGTACTAACCAAGCCTGACCCTGCTTAGCTTCCAAGATCTGACGGGATCGGGCATCACAGTGGTTCAGCTGCTGGCAAGAATCAGCCTTTGTTGTTGTTGTTAGGTGCCATCAAGTCAGTATCCAACTCATAATGACCCTACGTACAACAGGTGAAACACTATTGTCAGGGCTTCTCTGCTATTCATAGGGTTTTCAGTGGAGGATTATTTGGGGGGAGTGGGTTGCCAGGTCTTCTCCCAAGCCTACAGTATCTGGTGTTCCCAGGCGGTCTCCCATCCAAGTACTAACCAAGCCTGACCCTGCTTAGCTTCCGAGATCTGATGGGATCAGATGCCACAGGGCTACTGCTGCAGGCCTAAAAATATAGACTTAATCAAGGCCACTAGGAGAGTTTCCCCAGCTATTCGTTTTGAAAATTTTCAAACTCAGAGAGCAGGTGGGGACCAGCATGCTGAACGCCTGCAAATAGCCCTTTCCAGACCGGCCGATCCCTCTTCCCCCTCTCTCCTCCCCGCACCTGGGCTCTTCACACACATCAAAACGTCACCCTGTGGCCCGAGGAGCCAGGACACACTCCTGCCCACCACGGAGCCCTTGCCGCTCTCAGGTCCTGCCCCAGTGTCCCGGGCCCAGACCTCCTGGGCTGCCCTGTTTTCCCCCACAGCTGCACGTCCTTGCCCTGCCTCCTTGGCCTCCCCTTCTCTGAACTGCTTCCCCGCCTTCTCGTCCCTCTGTGGCTCGGGTGGGGTGAAAGGGTCCTGGGCCCTGACTGTGGGGTTGTGGAAGTCCTGCCCTGTGTCCTGCCCTGCCCTCCACCAAAGAACCCCCCTCCTCCCCAGACTCAGGTTCCCACGCGCGCAGCGGCTGGGTGTGGGCGCTGTCTGTCCTCCCGTTGTCACGCATCCCTCCCTCCTGCTAGTGCTGCAAACATCCCCTGTGCCCAGAGGTCTTCAGGCAGGGCAGACTCTTGGCTCCTCCCACGTGGCTGGGAACGGCTGCTCTCCAGCCCCAGAGGGACCTGGCCTGAGGAGCCAGACCCTGCCTGACCAAGGTCCCAGACCCTCAGATCTTTCATTTCAACCCTGGCCGGGGAACTGAAGGACCTCAGGCCAGCCCCTCCCGTCGTGACACTCTGGACTCACCTGCTCCACGGTCCCCTCACCCAGTGACAGCAGTGAAGGGGGCTGTGCGAGGCTGTGCAGGTCCAGGTACCCCAAGCCTGGCCACAGAGGCACGCGGAGCCTCGCAGGTGTCCAGCCAGTCAGGGTCCCCTGAACGCCCTGCAAGCGCAAGAGTGGGACTCAGGCTCTGAGGGGAGGCCCGGCGTCCTCAGCCATGTGGCTGGGTAGAGTGGCCCTCGGCAGAGCTCCCTGGGCCTCTCTCGGGCAGCTGGAGCGGTGTCACCCGCAGGGCGTGCTGGGGAGCACGCGGACACGCACATGTGAGCTCTGGCAGCCCATGTCCTCTCCAGAACTGCCTAGGTGGGAAGACCTGGTGTTAGGAGGAAGCACGGCGTGTGGCACAGAGCAGCCGTCCACAGGACGAACGATATGTACCAGGAGCCACCGCCTCCCCAGCCCTGCCCAGGCTGCTCCCCGGTTATGGCACAGTCCCCCACCACGGGGAGTGGCCTCAGTCTCATGCAGCCCCGGGCCTGGGTTCTCACCACTGGGACCCAGGAGAGCCTGGCCCCGGCCTTTAGTTCCAGAGGACATTGGACCTATGGGGCCTCGGGCGGAGCAGGAACCTGGGCTTCCAGGCAAAAGCAACCTCAGCCTCCCGCCTGACCCCACCCCAGCTGCACCTTCTCTCCTCCCACCCTGGCCTCTTCTGCCCCCAGAGCCACGAGGGTCCCAGCCACCCTGGCCCTGGCTTTCACCCTGCACGACCCTGAGGCCAGCTGCTCCCAGCTGCCCCTCCCCTGGCCCTCAGGCAGTCAGACAGCGAGAGCCTGTCTCAGATCTGAGGAGGACATGGCCCGAGGGCCAGGCCGGCACCCACCCCGACCCGCCACCCCAGGACCCAGGACCCCGGGGGCCGCTCCAGCAGAACACAGTTCCCAGGAACAGGACATCACCGCTGGCCTGGCCAGACATTCCAGGAGGCCCCCGTCAGTCTGGCCCTCCCAGGGCCTTGGGGAGCAATGTGGGCCTGCGGCCCAAGTGGGCGAGGACCCAGAGCAGGGGTAGGGCTGGCGGCGGTGGCCCAGGATGACACCCACGCCTGCTCCCACCCTGCCACATCAAAAGGAGGGTGGAAACGGAGTGTCTGCCAGGTCCTGGGTCACCACAGAGGGCTCCCGCCGCCCTCGGCTCTGTCTGAATCTCTGAGGTTGTGAAAGTACAGCCAGACATCAGCTGTCACATGCGGTGGCCTCAGGCACATGTTATCTTCGGGGCTCGTGCCTTCCTTTTCAGCCCAGGTCTGTGCCACTCGGACCTCTGGTCCTACCACTGCCACCCTGCTACCTCGTCTGCGGTCACTGAAGTGCATGGGAATCAGTTCTTTTAATGAAGGAGGATTTACAGAAAAATGAGATGCCCAGGCTGACCAAGAGCCCGGAGTTAGCCCGAATGACCCCTTATCTTAGGATTCTGTCTTACAGGCACCGCTCCACCAATTCCTTTAAAAGATCACTAGATCAGAATGCTCTGGGCCAGAACAAAAGGCTGTAGATATGGGCAGTAACTTCTGAGAACTCCCAGACCTCCGGATAATACAAATGGCAAACTTTAGCAACTCAAAGCCCCACCTTATTTGACTTTCAATAGCAGACCCCACTGCCTCTGAATGGCACACTTTAGCAACTCAAAGCCTCACCTTGTCTGACTTTCTCCACCCCCTCCTTCCCTGCTTGTAACCCACAATATAAGCCTTTACCCTGCAAGGAGTGGGGGTCCCAACACTGAGCCATTGCACCCATGAGGTGTGGTACCCTCAGTGGAGATTTAATAAAGGCTCTGTGTTATTGCATGTGACTCAGACTCCCTGGTGGTCTTTGGGGAACTCGAACTTTGGGCACAACAAAAAATACCTATTTCTTTGAAAATTCTTTTTTACCGCTAGCTGCCATGGACTTTAAGTACAGGTCTTTGGACGTAGGTGTTCATTTTTCTTGGGTAAATTCTGAAGGACAGGTTCTGGATTAAATTGGAAGTTGAGCTAGAATGATTGAGTGATTTGTCTTTTTGAGCCTGGGGTTTGCTGTGTAGCCCACACTGGCCTGGAACACTTGATCCTCCCATCTCAGCCTCCTGGAGTGCTGGGATTTCAGGTATGCCCCATCATACCCAGGGAGTGTAGATTTAATTATAAAGCCGTCAGTCTGATCTCCAAAGCGATTCCTTCATCTTGTCTTCCCCCCACTGAGAGGGTGAGCTCTGTACACCTGACCGGCCTCAGACACTGAGGGCCTCAGACACTGAGGGCCTCAGACACTGAGGCTTCAAGTTAGCCATGGTGATGGGCGCAGAATAATAGCCCCTGGGGGGGTTTATTTGCATTTTCACTATGGCTCATCTGTTAGGCATCTTTTCATGTGCTCGTTGGCCACTCTTTCATCTTCTTCTTAGGAAGGGGGAGTTTAATCTTGTGCCTGTTTCTTATTAGGTTGTCTTCCTGTTATTGAGTTGTGAGGGTTCTTTGTATATTGTAGATACAACTCCTTCATGAGATGCACATATTGAGGATGTTATCTCCTGGACTGGGGCTTTCTGTTTCACTTTTCTTTTCTTTTTGCAGTGCTGGGTGTTGAGCTTAGGATCTCACACATGCTAGGCAAGCGCTATACTCCTGGCCCCCTTTACATTTTGAAAGAGGGACTCACTAAATTGCACAGGCCACTTCTGGCCTCGAGCTCGCGATCTGGTCTCAGCCTCCCGAGTTGCTGCCCCATCGTGCCCAGCTCCACTTCACTTTGTTAGCTGTGTCTTTCCAGTAGCAAAAGCATGGAATTTTGATGAGGTCCAATTTATGAAATTTTTCTTTCGTGATTCTTGTTTGTCATGGTTTTTTCTAGAAGCATTATTGTTTTATATTTTACACTAGACCTACTATCCATTTGGGGCTGGGATTTAGCTCAGTGGGTAGAGCGCTGTGCTGCAGTCTCTGAGGTCCCGAGTTCAATTCCCAGCACCGCAAAAGTGGGAGGAGGGTCTGGCAATCCACTCCCAAGGCAATCCCGAAACAGTCAGCCATTGAAAACCCCATGAGGATCGCTATGAGTAGGATACCGACTCGATGGCACCTAACAACAACAACAAAAACAACTATCCATTTGAGCTAGTTTTTTGTTTCAGTGAGGTACGGGTTAAACTTCTTTCAAATATGGATTTCATGTTGTCACACAAGCAACCTATTATTCAGGTACAACACGGTATCTTGGTTGGAACTCAGTTGAACATGTATGTGTGAATACATTTCTGGGCTTTCTATTTCTCTTGGGTAAATTCTGAAGGATAGGTTCTGGGTTAAACTGGAAGCTAAGCTGGAATGATTGACTGATTTGTCTTTTTAAGACAAGGGTTTGCTGTGTAGCCCACACTGGCCTCGAACACTTGATCCTCCCATTTCAGCCTCCAGGGTACTGGGATTTCAGGTATGCACCTATTGATCTGTAGGTCTTTTGCTATAACTTCATAAGTCTTGGAACCAGGTTGTATAAGCCTTTCTCCTAGTCTTAACAGTTTGGGCTGGTTTAACAAAATATCATAAACTGGCAGGCTCATAAACAATAGAAAATTACCTCCCAGCTCAGCTGAGAAGTCCAAGATCACGCCATCGGCAGATTCAGTGTCTGGCGAGGACCAGCTTCCTGGTTCTCACACGGTACCCAGCAGCCGTCCTCGTCTGACGATGGAGAAAGAGATCTTGCTCTGGCTTCTTTCATAAGGACACTGATCTCACTCACAACGGCTCCACCCTCAGGACCTACTCACCTCCCAAAGGCCTGGACATCACTAAGGGTTAAGATTTCGACATAGGAATTTAGGGAACAACAAAAGTCCAGACCATAGCATGCTCCAACTTTGTTCCGTTTTTTCAAAATTGGTTTAGCTATTCTAGTGGGCTTTGCCTTTTTGTTTGTTTTTGGTTTTGAATGGTCATATATGTTTTAGAATCAGTTTCACAATTTGTACCCAAAAAGAAGCCTGATGGAATTTTGATCAGGAATGAACGGTATGTCTGGGGCAATCTTAGGGAAATTGGCTTCTTAACAATATTGAACCTTCCAATGTATGAATGTAATAGCTTTATATTTATTCCGGGCTGGGATTTAGCTCAGTTGGTAGAGCACTGCGCTGCAGTCTCTGAGGTCCCAAGTTCGATTCCCAGCACCGCAAAAATGGGAGAAGGACCTGGCGATCCACTCCCAAGGCAATCTCGAAACAGTCAGCCATTGAAAACCCTATGAGGGTTGCTATGAGTTGGACACGACTCGACGGCACCTAACAACAACAACAACGTATTTATTCCGTCTTTAGTTTCTCTCAGCAATTTTATATAGTTTTCTTTCTTTCTTTTAGGGTGCTTTTTGTTTGTTTGGTTGTTTTTTGTTTGTTTGTTTGTTTGTTTTTTTGCATTGTTTAAAGACAGGGTCTCAGTATGTAGCCCAGGCTGGCTTGGAACCCACTGTATAAACCATGCTGGCCTTGAACTCATGGCAGTCCTCCTGCTATAGCGGGGAGGGATAACAGGTGTCCCCCACCACACCCAGCTTTATTATTCAGTTTTCAATGGACAGAAGCTGCACCTGTTTTGTGAAATTTATCCCTAAGTATTCCGTGGTTTGGTCTCATTGTAAATAGCGATTTTGCTTCAGTTTCTATTTGTTCGTTGACAGTACTCAAATACAGTTGATTTTGCATGTAGATTCTCCTTACGGAAATTCACTATATGAATGTTTTAGTTCTCATAGCTTTATCAGAACCCCTTGAGATTTTTTTTTTTTTTAGAAATTTTTAATGTACATCATAATGTGATTCATTTTGACATGCTTTTCGTTGTGACAATTTTCATATATGCCATTTGATAAGCATTATTCATATAGGTTAACCCTTACCCTCCTCTATGTTTCCCCCCTCCCCCCTTCCTATCTAAGTTTCCCATCCAAGTCTTCTCTTTTACTATATAGTATTTTTCTATATGTCCTTGGGTTCCATTTCTGTTTAAGATAGAAACTTTTCCTGTAGTGGTCTTTGTTTCTATCTTGTTAGAACAATTACATGTGATTTTTAGTCCATTTTTATTGACCTCATTCTTATCTTCCCTCCCCCCTTTTAATGTGATCTGACCTTTGAGTAGGATTTTTCCTTCTTGTAATTTTGAGTCAGCTCTCTCATATGAGTGAGAACATGTGTTGTTTCTCTTTCTGAGCTTGTGTTCGTTCACTTAAAATAATTTTCTCTAATTCCATCCATTTTGCTGCGAATGACCCTATTTCAT
>VMDO01036261.1:0-15306 GCA_007922755.1 Pedetes capensis
TCTCTCTCTCTCTCCCTCCCTACCTCTCTTTCTCCTTCCCTCCCTCCCTCTCTTTCTTTCTTGTCTTGGTGTGTTGCCCGGGCTGACCTTAAACTTAAACTCCTGGGCACAAACATTTATTCCTCTTACCTCAGCCTCCTGAGTTTCTGGAATTACAGATGCACTCCACCACACTCACTCTAGTATCATTTTAAATTACTCATATTTGACTAAAGTACTTGCTTCGGTAAAAGACAAAACAGATTTTCCTATAATACTTAACATCATATTCATGTATTCATGCAATAAATATGAACAGTGCTAGAGATACATGGAAATACAATTAAGAGACACAGTTTTGGCTGGGCACTGTGGCACACACCTGTAATCCCAGCACCTCAGGAGGCTGAAACAGGAGAATCGCAAGTTTGAGGCTAAAGGCACCCTGCACAACTTAGTGAGACCCTGTCTCAAAAAATGAAAAAAAGGCTTGGGGGTATGGTGCAGTGGAAAAGTACTTGCCTAGCATGCACAGGGCCCTAGGTTTAACCACCTAGAACAGCCAAAAAACAAAAACCTCACACTCTTCACTTAATTTACCCATTTAATAAGAATCTCGGGTATTAAAGTATGAAAAGTTAAGTGTCCATTCGCTAGAAAAAATAAAAAAATATATGATACAGCAGTATGTTTCATATTGCTAACTAATAGTATACTGGAGTACAAAAAGAGTTTTTGATATTTGCACTTAACATTTGAAAAGACTCTCAGAAAACTAAGAATTAAAGGAAATTCTCCTATGGGCTAAAGCCTGTACACCCAGAATCTGTAGCAGCAAACAACCCAATCCAAATAAGACTGGGAGATAAAAAATAAAATTCACTCTTTGCCTATAATCCAGTCATCTATATAAAAATTCAGGATGATCCACAGACTAGTAGAACTGAGAAAATTCAAAAAGTTTGCCTAACAGAAACCAAATTGTTTTCTCTGTCCAGAGCTCAGTAGTTTGTTTGTTTGTTTGCTTGTTTTTTCTCGAACAGGTAAATATTTTCAGTTTTGTGAACCACATTGTTTCTGTCCTAACTATAGCTCTACCAATATAGTATAAAAGCAGACTTAAACATTATGTCAACTAGTACGTATGATTGTCTTCCAGTAAAATTAAATTTATTCATAAACTGGCAAAAACTTGGATTTGGTGTATGGGAAATATTTCTGACCTTTGCTGAATGCTAGTAATAAACTGTGTATAAAATAGTATAGCAAAAACTAACCTAATAAAGCATGCATTAAACCTTTGCGGGGAAAATTTCAACTTTATTAGGAAGCAGAAGTATATGTCATACTGTATGGCCTCACCTAATGCTTGCTTTCTCTAAATCTACTCTATCATAATAGTATCTATAGCTATACCACCCTGGCATCTGATCTTGGACACTAAGCAGAGTGAGGCCTGATTAGTCCTTGGATGGGAGACTGCCTGGGAATATACAGGATGCTATAGGCTTGGGAGAAGGACGCAGCAGCCCACTCCAGAAATGATCAGCCATTGAAAACCTCATGATATCAGAGAAACACTGTGAATAGTGCCAGGCATGGCACAATATCAGGGAGTGTTTTGTTCTATAGTACATAGACTCGCTGTGAATCAGACCCTACTCTGTGGTACCTGACAACAACAACATTATCATCAGTGCCTACTATCCAAAATTCTTTTCTCCCTTCTCCCTCATTTTTTTTGAGAAAGTTGACCAACTCAAATTAGCCTAGTTCAACAAGTGCAAGGTTAACTAAGCCAGTTTTGAGAGAGGAGAGGAAAGGAGGAGCACTAGATTTAGTAGATATTGAGAATTACAACAAAGCTGTTGTAATGAAAATATTACCCTACCGAAAAAAAAAAGCAAATCATAATAGGGACTAGTAAGCTCAGAAAGACATATATATTTGAGAATGTGATATATGATAATCTCTTAATAGGCAATGATATTGTTTAAAACATGTGGGCACTTATATTTTACTAGGAGACTTAAATTTTTGGAGGAAAGGGTGATTCTGGAAGGATTAAACACCAAATTAGAATTGTAAACCTTTAAAGCTAGTAGAAGAAATTTTGGAAGATACCTACCTTATACAGAATCACAGAGCATAATGTAAAAAAAATGGATTTGGTTATATCAAAATTAAGGAAAGGAACCATCACAAAGTTAAGAATCAGGGTAAGATTACTTTGACACAAAATTTAAGGTTAACTAACACCTTATGCCTTAGCCATGAGTTCTAATTGAGGTTTGGCTTCATTAAGTTTGACTATATTGTGCTATTAATTTTTTGTTATTTGTTTTATTCAGGTATAATTATGTCAGAGAATGCTTTCGAAATTACTAACATACAAAGAAAAGATAAATTTTTGTTTTTCTATAGTAAGGAAAACTTCCCTCTTATGAGGGCAGCATTAGAATTCATTTGTTTTCAATAATTACTCAGAAGATGCTGATAAAAGACATTCGATTAGGCATTTGTTGAGAGGAAGTTAAAAGTCATAGATGATTCTGAAGAGTCCATTTTCATGGACTAGAAAACATCCAGAGTAGAATTTATCATCAACCAGATAAGGCATGAGTGGCTAGAAGAAAGAAAATGGAAAATCATACCAATAATTCCTACCCATGCATTGTCTCTGCCATTTGTGGTGTCCTGGCTAATAGAATATGAAACTAATGACTGAAACTCCAGTATAAATGTAATCTAGTGCCATAATAGTATTTTTACATCATTCTGCTAGAAGAGAAGAAGCACTTTATAAATAAAATAATTACATACTATTTTTTGTTGGGACATTATAATAAGCATATAGGTGACTCTGAAATATTATTTCTGTTTTTCTACACCGTCTCTGTCAAACACTTTAGAATATTTTGGAGAGTAATTAAGCTCAGTTTGCCTGTATAATTGCAGCGCTAAATGGCTTTGGTAATGGTACATAGACTTATTTGGTTAAAAATCACTAAAATATATATTAGGAAATTCTTATTACATAAAGCATTGATTTTATTTTAACAGTAAGTCGTACTGAGACTTTCACATTTTGTCACATTTTATCATGCTTTTGTTTTCATTAAGAAACAGGCATAGAATGGCCTTTTTCTCAGATTTTAAAGTGTGAAATAATGGAACAACCAGACAAAAGTTCCTGTAACACAGTTAGGACAAAGCAAGGACATCCCTGAGTAATGATAGGGGGATCAAATAGAATTATCATGTATGTTCAGGAAAACTTGAATCCTGTGTTGTGGCACATGGCAAGGGTAAAGAGCTTCCTGAAGAAGAGGAGTGTTCAGCAGTGGTAAATGTTGCAGAGATGAGAGTGACAGAGCACAGGGAGGGTTAATGTACTTTTCAAACAGAGTCCATTGTTTAAACTAGCTTGTATTATTCAGGCAGCATGATGGAAATGGGAAATAGATAACATTTCATCATGCAGTGTACTGACTTTCTAAGGTGGGACTTGGTTGGAGAGGCAGGATGCCTGAAACGGGAGAGAAGCTACTTTTTAAATCCATTTGTTATTTAATATACACATCTTTCCTAGGTGTTTGTCACCAAAAGAAAAAGGCATCAAAGTAATAGGATAAAGTTGCTTATGTACTTTATTTACAATAAATTACTGTTTTGTTGTCATTTTAGGTGTCTAAGCTCCAAATCTTTTATGGAAATGCTTGTGTATGTGCAGACACACTACCTCATAATTGTGTACTTAGAGGTTACTTGGTTTAATATTCGTTAAGATCTTAAATGTGTATGTGAATTTTCCTCTGGAACACTGAAAATGTATATAGACTTAAAAGATCATTTCTGCATCTAAAACTTGAACCTATTTTCTGTTCCACTTACTGTCTATGTGGAAAGATAAAGATATAACCTAGTACTAATTCTGCAAGTTTAAACAGCACATGGTCACAGTCAAGATTAATGTTGGAGTGAATATTTGAAGGCCATATCTAAACTTAAGTGAAGTTAGGAAACTTAGACAGCTTGTTACATGTATAACTGTATGTAATTTAAGTATAGAGTTCTCATATAGATGGCTTGATATTCATAAGTACCCACAAATAATTATAGGTTAAGTATCCCTTATCTGAAATGCATGGGGAAGTCTTTTCGGTTTCACATGTTTTCAGTTTTTGGAATATTTGCATAGACTTTACCAATTGATCATCCCTAGTCCAGAAATCCAGAAAGCTCCAAAGTCTGAAAGTTTTTGAGTGTCATATCAGTGCTAAAAGTGTTTTCGATTTTAGAGCATTTCAGATTTGGGATTTTCAGATTAGGAATGCTCAATTTGTATAGTTTCTTTCTCACCTGGTTAGTTCCATAAATGAACTGAGCAATTTATAGTAACAGGTATGAGTCAAAGTTAACAGTATAAATAGATCAGAAATCAAGACAAATGGAAAATAAATAAGTCGCTATATAAGATGAAATTAAGGAAGATACCCAGTATATGTAGTAAGGGCCTTTACATATATAAAATTGATACATAAATATATGAGCTGTTTTTGAATCTTGATTCAAGGTAACCAACTAAAAGGGAAAGTTACATTTGAGATAGTTGGGAAAAAATTGAGTACTAAGTAGATATTAGATTGGTACTTATAATAGCATGTAGTAATGAAAATAAGAAAAGATCCCTTAACTGTTACCTGTTTGGGATGCTGCTGTAGTATTTATAGGTAAAATTATAGGTGCCTGAAAATTAATTAAATTAGTCCAGAAAAAAGGATGTGAAATGGAGGAAAGAGAGGCTGAGATTATAAATAAAACCAGAAGGTAAAGGTTTGAAACTGAGTTACTGATAATGGATACAAGAGCATTTGTATATGTTTCACATTTTCTATAAAGTTTAAAGTAAAAATGGTGCTGAGTGAGTTTCATAGTGACTGAAGAAGTGACTCCAATTTCATTTTTTAAAAGTGTAGTATTTTATATTATACTTTATGTAAAGTTAAGCAGTCAAAATAAAGAACAAGCCAGGTGTGATATCACATCCCTATAAATCCCAGCACTCAGTGAAGCAGAAGGATCACAAGTTCAAGGCTAGCATGGGCTACATAGCAAGTGCCAGGCCAGTTTGGTTATACAATGAGACACTGTCTCAAAATGGGGGTGGGGGGATAAAAACAAAAGTCTAAACTATTTATAAATTCCCTTAAACTCTCTTTTGCATATCTTTTAATTACCTGTTGCCTTGCCTGGCTTGTGGGAGGCACAGAACAAATGTTTCTTGAACTGAAGTAATCTTTATCTCACAATAGTAAAAGTGTTTAATTTTTAAGAGATTCAACATTTTCTTTTTCTCTAAGATCTTGTCTTAGGATGACTGTTAGGAATGTAGAGAGTTTAAAGTTGGCCTTATTTTTGTTAAGATATTTTTTTTCTAACATTATAGTTAGCTTTTATAGACTTATTTTATAATACTAATTTTGAAAATAACAGTAAATCTACTTAATAATTGTTTTGTTATGTCAGTATTCAAACCTCTGTATTTTGGTTACTCAGCATTATAGGATTAGGTTTTAATGTATGGTAGATATTCAGCTAACTTACTAAGAAAAAGTTGCATTTTTTCTATCGAAGTAAGAAGCTCAACTTAGCCTTCAGCTGCATGCTTTTTGTTGTTAGGTGCCGTGGAGTCGGTATCCGACTCATAATGACCCTCTGTACAACAGGGGAAACACTATTGTCAGTGCTTCTCTGTTGTTCATAGGGTTTTCAGTGGCAGATTGATTTTTGGGAGGGGGTTGCCAGGTCCTGCTCCCAAGCCTACAGCACCTGGTGTTCCCGGTGGTCTCCCATCCAGGTACTAACCAGGCCCGACCCTACTTAGCTTCCGAGATTTGTTGTATCGGATTCCACAGGGCTACGGCTTGCATGCTTTTAGTTGAAGCATATTGGGCATAAGATAATCCAGGTACTACAGATGTTTAATTGTGAGGAACAAGGTTTAATTTTCTCTAAACAACTTAAACTAAATTGAAATCCTACCTTTTTCTGTCTTAAGATAGGAATCACTGTCTTATGTTACACCTAGTCCAAAGTGGCCAAAATTAGCTTAACACTACCTAAGTATCTTGGTATCCAGTCAATATGTAATATTCCAAGCATTTCTTTTCTCCTTTCCAGAAAGCCACTAGAGAATGAACAGTGTAAAATCCAAATTACATCACTGAAAGGGAGCTAAAGCGTTCTCATTATCATCGGTAGGCTTAATCAACCTCCAAATAACCTGACATTAACTCACAGATTTTAGCTAGAGTGGGCTATGTCTGATCTTGGTCAGAAGTTGGAATCAAAATAGATGAATGATTATAATCATTTGTCAATAAGTAATTCTGTGACAGCATTTTAAAATTGTTATTATACTTCAGCTTCACCTTAGGCCACACTCATTCTTATCTCTAATCTACCTGTAGATTAGTAGATTTTTATCAGTGCATCCTAGACGATGCCTTCTTTCATTAGTTCTTATTTCCTACACATATAAAATAGCTAGCATACTGTCACACATAACAGACACTTGCTCGTTATTGTTGTTGTTCTTTTTTTAAGCTTTTCACCATCAGACATCCAACTTCTTCCAAAAAGCTACACTTAATTGTTCTTTTCCACCCATTCACAATTTAACAAGTCCTTATTTTTTTTTTTTTTTTTAATTTGATCTCTTTAAAGAGGTCTTTCTGATAGCTGTCTCCTAAAGAAGTTCTCTGCATTTGAATCTTGTGGTGCCTGCTCTTTGTCAAGGACATTTCTCAGCTCTGAGCAGTCCTTTATCTAGCTTTTCCTCTTCAAAATCACTGTTTGGTGGTTTGGAAATGTACAGTTCTAGGGAGCATCATTTGCATTATGTACTATGTGAAAGGCTCTCCATGGCATGGTACAGTGCACAGCTTCACTAACTAAAAACAACAGCTATACTCATACCTAAATGCATTAATAATCCACCTATTTGTGTAAAGGCCTTTCATTCCCTAGTGGTGGTGGTGTTAAGTACCGTCGTTGGTATCTGACTCATAGCGACCTTGCATACAACAGGGGAAACACTATTGTCAGTGCTTCTCTACTGTTCATAGGGTTTTCAGTGTTGGATTGATTTTTCGGGAGTAGGTTGCCAGATTCATCTCCCAAGCCCACAGCACCTGGTGTTCCCAGGAGGTCTCTCATCCAAGTACTAACCAGGCCCAATCCTGCTTAGCTTCCAAGATCTAACAGGATGAGATGCCACAGGGCTATGGCTGCAGGCTCATTCCCTAGTAGGTGCTCAAAATCAGGACATTTGTTCTATGCTAAACCTCTACCCCAACTCAAGCTGACAGAAATATACCATTCTGTATTTCTAGTCTATAACTCTCTTCTGAATTTTAGTTTTTTCCTAAATGTCATATAGGACTCACAACATCAGATTGAACTACACCATTGTAGTCCAGCTCCTATCCCTACAAACTAAATTGTATGCATTTTTTGTACTCTCTATTTCAGATACCCTTTTACCCATCCTATGTTCCTCCTCCTGCCACATTTCTCTTAGCTTACTAGTCAGCACATCTTATAGATTCTATTTCCTAAACCTAAGGTTTTCAAATATTTTGCTCTTGGTACGCCTTTACATTTTTAAAATTTACTGATGGCCCAAAGAGCTTATGTTCATGTGAGTTATATCAATGTTTATCATATTAGAAATTAAAATTTTAAGATATTTATAAATAGTAATTCTGAACCATTACATTTGACATAAATGATATTTTTGTAAAAGTTAACTATTTTGAAAGAACAGTATTATTTTACATTATGTAAATTTCTTTAATATCTGGCTAAATAGAAAACAGCGAAATTACATGTTCTGCATTTAATTTATTATAATATATTGTTTGGATGAAGTACTTGAAGGAATTTCAGCTCTGTATAGACACATACTTGAAAAGAGGATGAGTATTTTCAGAAAATTGGTACCACATTAGAATTTGACCAGTAGTGGTATAAGTCTTAAAGGTTCATGGCAGTATGGAATTTGAAACCTTATCCATGAACTTTTTGTACTTTTATATTAAAATCTTCTGTATGTGACTTATACATTTTGGTCATTGGAAAATACTGATCACTGAGTTATACAGACCTTCTAGAAGTCCATACATTTCATTGTACAACTTTTATAAAATCACATATTTAAAAGCATCATCAGTTGTATGAGAAAAGTCTTTGGAAAATTATCAACTTCATAGAGGGTCAGTTTTATCAAAGTCAAAATTCTAAATTTTGTTTTAAAGCTCAAATTTTGTTATAGGCAACAAGTACTTTCAGTTATTTTATGTAATAGTGTGAAAAGAGATCTGAAGACGGTGACTACTTACACTTGCAATTCTGATAATTACACAAATTTCCACTCAGGACAGCCATGGTACTTCAGTATATAACAGGCATGTTTTATTCAAACTTTCTAGTTTATCAGGTAATATTTAAAAGTGTTATTAATGGTCAAGATTTAATAAAATCAGGAATTTTCACTTTTTTTCAGTGTGATGTTAATGACTGAAATTTTGTTTTCTGCTATGAGTGGTGAAGAATACAGTGACTCTACCATTGTTTTTATGCATGCTAATGTGCCAGCAGTTTTATCTACCATTGGCTTTGTACTATTAGTACAACTACCCACCCAGTAAAAGCTGTCAAATAATGTGTAAATAATACCTTAGTGTTATTAAAAAAATAATTTAGACCTCACAGACAGATCCCATGAAAGGACCTTGCAGATCCCCAGAGTCCATGGACTGACTAAACCTTGAAAACTGCTTTCTAAATATCAAAGACATGTTTATCTTGCCCACTCCACTTTCTTAACATCAGCGTTTATTAATTCTCACCTTTGCCATCTTTACAATCTCCTAACTGATCTCCCAATCTTCACTCTCTTTCTCTTCCTCAAGAATTATCTTATAAGAATAAAAATCTGATTTTGTTGAAACCCTATTAAAATCTTTTAACATATCCCAGCACAGTTGGGTAAAATCCAGATTCCTTCATAGAACATAAAAGACTGTTTATTATCATTCCTACCTTTTTTCCTATAATTTCTTTTCCTATCACTATGTATTTCCTACTCTTTCAGTCAAGCTGAACTTACTGATAATTTCCTAAACACATCATAGTTTCTATATTCCCATATATTTACCTGGGTACTTAGAGTACTTCTAGTTCCCACCTAATCCCCTAAATGCACATCATTTTAAAATTACCTTGTGTCACGCCTACAGATTTTTACCTTAGAATTTGTTGTAACACTTACTTTATAGTTATTTTGCTTATGTGTTATTTTTCCCCCTTGAAATTTTGGGCTGTTTTATGTCAGGAACTGTGTTCCCTTGTATTCTCAGGACTTACCAAGAGCAAGGCTTATAGTAATGATTTAGTAAATGTGTTGCGTGTTTGCACGAACTTCATAGAAATTTCTCTCAAAATACAAATGAACTCCATGATATATTTCATTCTTATTTCTTTCTAAACAATCTGTAGGTAGAGTTATTAATGAATAGTAAAAGCCACAGATTGACAGAAAAATAAATGACAAGTGAACAAATAAATACACATATGTATCTGTAAGTACCTCAGCTTCTGTAGTAGATAAAGTAATATATCTTATTTCCATAATTTTTACTATCAGTAAGATAGAAAGGAACATTTTGGCTGTATATGTGTTCCTGAAAAGTTGTACCAAATCACATTTTGAAAAGTGAACATCCTTAATTCATTATAGCTTGGTCTCTAATCATTTCAGTTTTTTTCCTAGTCAGAGATTCTTAATGTGGAGGCTAAAAGGCCAGTACATTTCTCTATATCTGTTAATACTTGAAAACTATTACCTGAAGATATTAGGATTATTAAAACTACTTTAAAATGTATTCTCTACATTATTTTCTATTAAAACTTGGTTGATTGTATTTTGTGTCTTAGGTAACTTAGGTAAGGGAACTTCTCAGGTAAGGGAACTTCTGCCTGAAAGGCAGTTAATCCATCAATATATAGTCTTCGCTTGTCAAAAGAATCTTCTTTGAATGTGAAGGAAATTTTTATTAAGATTTTATAATATATAAAATTTCAATGGGGGAGGAGGGTCATGAGAGGGTAAGGGAGAAGTTAGGTGACCAATGTACAATGAAATGCATATATGGAAATGTCATAATGAAACCCATTAAGTTATACATTAAAAATTACTATAAAAAACTTCAAAAGTTGAATATTTTTATGTTTGAGATATTTTATTCTGTGTAATGTTTTACATGTATTATATATAATATATAAAGCTAAATCCAAATTACTTAAAAGTAAATTTTATAGATTATGCTGTCCTACCCATTAGCCATTTCATTGTTGATTAGCACCCAAGTAGGGGAAATAAAGTAATTTTTAAAAAGTAATCGCCTTGAGCCTCACTAATTTAGAATTTACAATAACCTAGTTACTGGACTAGAGGCTGGGATTTAGCTCAGTGGGTAAAGCGCTGCGCTGCAGTCTCTGAGGTTCCGAGTTCAATTCCCAGCACCGCAAAAATGGGAGAAGGGCCTGGCAATCCACTCCCAAGGCAATCCCAAAACAGTCAGCCATTGAAAACCCTATGAGGGTCGCTATGAGTCGGATACCGACTCGATGGCACATAACAACAACAAGTTACTGGACTAAAACCTAGCTTTTACAGCCCCTGAGTTAGACATTGCTTAATAAATTAAAATTGCCTGCAAAATTACAACAAAAAATCTTTCAGAGATCTTTATGTATTTTTATACTTTCTATAGAATAGTTTTATTGGTTACAAATTATGCCTTTAAACTAGATATGTTAATTACAAGCCAATACTGGTAGAAATTTCTCCCAAAAAGATAATGAATTAGTAAGATGTGTATTATATAGTCTGATTTATGTTTCTTCAGTGTTTCCAGAAATAGTTTTGGCCAAATATTATTTCTTGGAATTACTTTGCTTTCTCTTTTGTGATTCTATCCCCATTGCCTTAAATTTTTATGAATTTGTAACCCTCTCTGAAGTCTGTGCCAGTGTTGTATATAATCAGAATGCCATGGTACCTTTGTTCATTCCATTAATTTATGGAAATTGATTATAAAATGTTAATGTTACCCTTAGAAATGGGCATATCAAATTAGATTTTTAGGAATAATAACAAGTTAGAAATCAAATTTGATAAATTTTATTTGAAAATATTTCCCTTTTGTACCTTTACATTTTGGGAAGAAAAATACATTAGGAATTAAAAACCAAAGATATATAGAGATTTTCCTCATAAATCTGTTTTCCAGCATTCATTTACTACAAACATTGTCATCTGTTAGTTTTTTTCTTTATTTCATAATTAATTTCAGAATTCTTCATTTTTTATCTAATTTAACATTTTCATATTTTTAAAGGTCCCCAGGTGCATCCAATTTTTCAACTTTACCAAAGATCTCTCCTTCATCTCTATCAAATAATTATAACAACATCAACAACAGAAAGTAAGCACTGAATCTTAAAAACTCTTTGTTTAATTAATCACCCTATTGTGGTTGCAAAAAATCTCTGGTATCTAAAATTTAGGATAAAAGTCTTCATGCATTAAAATTGGTTTTCCTTTAAATTACTGGTCAGTTCTTCCATGAGTAACTTCATAAGAAAGAAAACACAGTTTATAAACTATTTCTTGGTTTAATACAGGTACTATGTTTCACTGAAGGAAATAAGGCACTTTCAGAATTTTCATATTCTAAACACTAATTATTATAATATATAGAGAGATTTGTTAGGATTCAAGTTTGTAGGACAAATATAAACTTCAGATGTCATTTTGGAACTGGATACATAATCATTTATAAAGTGTTTATTCACTGATTTCATTGATTCCCAACAAGAAGGCATAAATTTTTATGTTCATGAAAAAGACAGTAACTTTTTCTAAAAGAGGTTTAGAAAAACAATTTCCTTGCCCCATAGTGTTATAAAATTTAGAACCCTGGAATTTGTGAACTATGTGCTTATGTTGAAAGTCCCTGGAGCTTTACTGTAATATTTGACTGGGTTATTGCCTTAAAAATTGGCCCAATTTTTTTGAGAACTTTAATACAGAGAGGATTATCCTCATTTTATTTCATGGATAGGTACATTGTGGTTACATAGTAGGCTAGCAGTTTAGATGGTTAAGTATTTGTACCATTTATCAAGTTCATAAATGACATCTGATTATTCTAGTTTACAACTTTAAGTTTACAACTTAAAGACTAATGCGGTTTATGAAATAATCTTAAATAACACCAGTAACTGTATCTATAGCTTTAATTTCCCCCTACAAATGAATATCTTTTGGGAAGAATTTGGTAAAATTATTTTAACATACATCTGGATTATTAATAGGTGACAATAGCTAACATAATTTTGAAAGGAAAAATAATGAGAAAGGATTAGAGCTACAAAATATCACAACATATTATAAAGATAAAAAATTAAAACAGTATAGTATTGTCCAAGAACATACTTTCAGATCAATGGAATCAGATAACCTAGAAAGAGACTTTTACATGTAAAAGAATTTAATGTGATCAGAAAGCATTCTAGATTAATGGAAAATAGGCAGATTATCCAGGAAATGTCATTGAGAAAATTGAACCACTCTTGGTAGTGTCTTTTGAAAGAACTATCAATCCAAGATATATCAAGCATATAAAGGAGGCAAATAAATGAAAAAACTAGTCTTTAAAGAGGATAAATACCGAGCTCATAAACTCAGTAAGAAGTTTTCTAATTCGAAAAATAGTCAAATACAACTGAGTGATAAAGGAATTAAACGTAAGATAACCATGTTCCAATTCATCACTAATTAGAGTTTTGTAAATTAAAACCATTAAAAAAACCTCTGTTTTCCCCACCTCATGAATACTGGGAAAAATTAAAGGATATTCATTCTTACAAGGACTTTGGTTGGTTGGTTAGAGTATTAGTACAACTTTTATAGAAAAGAGTTTGCCCTGAATAAAGCAGTTTTAAAGCATTCATACTACCTTGCACGCTGATGCATGCCTGTAATCCCAATGACTCTGGAAGTGGAGACAGGAGAATCACAGGTTTGAGGCCAGAGGCATCCTGTGTAACTTAGCGAGATCCTGCTTTAAAATAAGTAAAAACTGGGCTGAGGGGAGCGGTGGCTCAGTGGTAGATTGCTTTCAAAGTATGTGTGAGGCCCTGGGTTCAACCCCCTAGTACTGCAAAATAATAATAATAATAATAATAACAATAACTGATTAAGTAAAATAAAGCTTTCATACCTTTATTTTACTACTTCATAAAAATATGTACATTTTGTGTATTGACATTATACATAGTACAATGGTAAAATATTGACGACGTTATAAATATCCAAAGTTAGAGTAGAGTACTTTCTCTTCTACATAAAAATGTATATCCACAGGTAAAAAGAGTGAAAAGAAATATCCTATAATACAGTTTGGGCTGAGTTTTAGGTCATTTGGTAGAATGCTGTGCTGTGCTCTGTAAGGCCCTTTGTTTGCTCTCCAGCACTGCAAAAATGGTGAAGGAATGTGGCAATCCACTCGCAAAGCAATCCGAAAACAGCCATCGAAATCCCTGTGAGGGTAGCTGTGAGTCGAACCCAACTCTACACCACCTAACAATAACATAATACCATTTGTATTTTGTATGATGTCTTTTGATTCATCAAAAGTATTCTTTTGTAAGAGATAAAATATTACTTGTGTTTTATTGATTGCAAATTGCTCCCACATTATTATAAAATAATTCATTTACAGGTAAAACTTGTATTTACAGCGATTTTTGGAGAGATTTTTACCATTGTACATAAATGATACTGAATGTAGGCTATTTTGACCGGAATCACTATATTTGTATGTATGATCTGATGTGTTTCTGGTTTTGTCTTATTTTCTTCCCTCATAATAAAAATGATAGTACAATCTAATTCTAAAACCTCTGAATACATAAACTATTGCAAAGAATTGGGTGGGGAAGTTCTTTGGTTTTAGAAACGGTTTAATGATTCTACTTATGATTAGATTATATTTTTAGTTATGTCTAATTTAGGCAGTCAAACAATCTGTTCATATTAGGGAATTTTAATAGTAAATATCTACTGAGGTACAACCATATTGTGACTGTTTTGACCTTAAAAGTAAATTTTATGTATGCATTACTGTACTTAGCTATAAACAGAATTTAAGCATTCATGAAATGGAAGGATTTTTGTGTGTTTTTACCTTAAAAGCTTTGAATTAACATTATCATACTTATATAAGCAATAACTGTACGTAAAATTTATCTTTTAGGGCTTAGGATGTAACTCAGTGGTAGAGAGCCCACCTAGCATGTGTAAGGCCCTGAGTTCACTCCTCAGCACTGTTAAAAAAAACAAAAACAAACAAAGAAAAAAACAACTTTAAGCCAGGCACAGTGGCACATGCCTGTACTTCCAGCAACTTGGGTTGTAGAAGCAAGAGGATCCCAAGTTCAAGGCCACAGGCAGCCTGCATAACTTAGTCAGAGCCTGTCTCAAAAAAACATAAAGCAAAAAATAAGCTGGGGATACAGCTCTTGCAAAAAGCATGAGTAAAGCCCTGGGTTCAACTCCTCAGTACCACAAAAAAAAAAAAAAAAAAATTCTTGAATTTTCGTTCTATGTGTGAAAATAAGTAGCAGCTTAACACTTCAGATGGCAATAGCTCAGTTTTGTTGGAAGTTTGTTAAATAGGTAATGACCTTTTTAGATTAAGTGCATTTTTGAAACTTCATGCATGTAGAAATATTCTGCAAGTATAAATTACATATTAAAATCAGTAGTTATGATACACAAGCTTATATGAAATGTATTTACAAGTCCAGCATTTGAACTGTCCTACACTGATACATTACTAAGACATAAATTTTTCATTTCCAGAAATAACAGTATTGTTATAAAGGTAATAAAATATACTTGGAATTATTTCATTTAAGTTTAATAAAGTTTTTTCTTAAAAACTGATATTATGAAGAGTCCATTATTACATTTCATTTACCCTGTATAGTACTTTCACCTCTTAATTCATAGTTTTTTTGACTCAATTATAATTTATGTGCATTTTTAGTATCTGCCACGTTCTTTATCTGGTAATAGTTTTATTACCTGAATTTTTCTGTATTATATTTGTATTGATATATTATTAACACTGCTATTAAAAATAATTTTAATGCATTTATTGTCTCAACTTTAATAATTCACATCAAAGT
>VMDO01036262.1:0-15067 GCA_007922755.1 Pedetes capensis
GGGAGTCCACGTGTCTCCCCTCCAGGCAATCAGACTGTACTAAGCTTCCCACAGGCATTAAGCCTGGTGAGTGGGCCTGATTGTTCTCTTCATCCTTTCCGGTGCTCTTCATTTCCTTTTTGTAGATTGAGTTATTATCTGGGGTGATTTCCCTTTAGCCTGAAGAAATTCTTTCAGCATTTCTCATAGTGCAGATTCCTTGCAAAAATGCTCTGCTTTTAACCATATATGTTCTTTATTTTGGCTTCATTTTTGAAGGACAGCTTTGCTCTGTGTAGGATGTGAAATTAACAACTGCTTTTCTTTCAGTCCACTTACCTCCTACTCTCCTTTGCTTCTCTTAAGAAGTCTGCTGTCATTCATCAATGTTCCCTTATAGGAACCATATTTTCCTCTGGCTGCCTTCAAGATTTTTTCTTTATTTTTGGATTACAGCAGTGTGGCTCTCATGGCATATGTAAGTTTTAAATTTTTCTGGCTGGGGATCTGTTGATTGACCTGTAAATTAATGTATTTCACCGAATTTGGAGAGTTTCGGGCTATCACTTCTTGCTTATTTTTCTGCTTTATTCCTTTTTTTTCTCCTTTGGAACTCCAACTACACATTAGACTGCTGGATATTGTCATACAGCTCTCTAGAGTCTTTACACTTTCTCTCTCTATTCCTCAAACTGAGTATTTACTATTTTATATTTTATTTTATTTTATTTTATTGTGGTACTAGGGGATTGAACCCAGGAAATTCCACCAATGAGTTATACCCCAAGCCCCCTTTTTATTTTTATTTTTATCTTGAGACAAGGTCTTGCTAAGTGGCACAGGCTGCCTCTGGCCTCAAACTCTTGAGCCTCCTGCCTCAGCCTCCTGAGTTGCTGGGATTAGAGACATGTACCACTGCACCTAGTCTATTCATTTATTTTAAATTTAAATTAAGAAAAAAAATTTTTTGCAGTGCTGAGGGTCAAACCCAGGGCCTTATATAAGCATGACAGGCAAGCACTCTACCACTGAGCTAAACCTCAGCCCAAAGTATTTGTTGTTTGCTAAATATTAACAAATCTTAACAAATGCAGTAGTGCATGCCTATAATCCCAGCAACTCAGGAGGTAGAGGCAGGAGGATCATAAGTTCAAGACCAGAGGGAGTCTATGTAATTTAGCAAGATCCTATCTCAAAAAGTAAAAAATGGGCTGGGCACGCAGCTCAGTGGTCTAGCACTTGCAAAGCATGCATGCACAAGGCCCTGGGTTCAACCCCCAGTACCACAAAAAGTAAAATAAAAAATCTTCAGATATCTGAAATCTGTTCTTGAACTCAGCCAGGAAAAATTTCAATTTAGCTACTGTATTTTTCAGCTCTTTCTTATCATAAAATTCACAACTTTTACCACTTTAAAGTGTACAATTCAGAGCAAAGTATGGTGGCTCATACTTGTAGTCCTAGGTACTTGGGAGGTTGAAGTACAGGACCACTTGAGCCCAGGAGATCAAAGCCACCCTGTGCAATTTTGCAAGACTCCATCTAAAAAATAAAATAAAAAATAAGAAGTATAATTCAGTGGCGTTTAGTACACTTCACAATGTTGTACCAGGATCATTACTGGTTCAAGAACGTTTTCATCACCCTAAAAGGAAACCTTATATTCATTCAACAGTCAATATTCATTCCCTCCACTCACAGACCCTAGCAACCACTAAACTTTCAGTTCTATTTCATATTTTCTAAGCTGATTGTCAATATCTGATCATTCATTGTGTATATATTTTCAATTAACTCCTTGAACTTATTTATGATAGATGCTCTAAAATACCTTGTCTGATTTGTTTATTTTTTCAGTACTGAAGGGTTGAACCCAGGACTTTGCACATACTCTGCAAACAGCTGCCATTGACCTGCACTCACCCCTTTTTTGTTATTGTTTATCTTGAGATAGGGTCTTGTTAGGTTGTGCAGGGTGTCCTTGGCCTTGAACTTGTGATCCTCCTGCCTCCACTTCCTGAGTAGCAGATTACAGGCTTATACCACCATGCCTGGCTAGCCCTTGTCTTATAATTGCAGTATCTATATCATCTTGAGTTCAGCTTCTTAACTGCTTCCCCCATTTCTTTTTTTTCCTAGTGATTTTGATAGGGGACATTGGACATTATAAATGGTATGTTGTACATAGTTTGGACTCCATACATTCCTCTGAAGAGCAAATTTTGCTCTAGCAGTTAATTTGGCTGAATACAAAGCCAAACTTTGTCTCTCTTGTGGTGGGCAGCAGCTGAAATCTTTGCTCAGTTCTTTCAGCTTCTAGCCGTCACTCTTTGATCATGTTCCTTGAGAGCCACATAGTTTGGTGGCTAGCCATGGATTTATGCTATTTTATATGAAGATTCTGGAGTTTTCCCCTTCTGTAGCTTCCTTCTCTCTGGGATTTGCCTCCTAACTTTCTGGCTGCTCTACCAGTCTCTGTGACTGCCCTCTAATACCACAATACAGCAAGACTGTGGCTTTTTGTCACTTAGGTCGACTGGGAGTGCATTCTGACTAAAAGGCACAAATCTGCAAACCTTACTGAATGCAGTTTGTCTTCTATGGTACATTCCCTGCCAGTTTCTGCCTGATTCTGCTTGCCCTCCAGCACCTTATAATGTTGTTGCTGTTAGGTGCCATTGAGTTGGTATCTGACTCAGCCACCCTGCGTACAACAGGTGAAACACTATTGTCAGTGCTTCTCTGCTGTTCATAGGGCTTCTTTTTTTATTGGAAATTTTTAATGTACATCTTAATGTGATTCATTTTGACATGCTTTTCATTGTGACATTTCCATATATGCATTTTGATAAACATTATTCATATAGGTTACCCCTTACCCTCCCCTATGCTTCCCCCCCTCCCACCCTTCCCATCTAAGTTTCCCATCTAAGTCTTCTCTATGTTTTACTTAGTAGTATTTTTCTATATGTCCTTGGGTTCCAGTTCTGTTTAAGATAGAAACTTTTCCTATAGTGGTCTTTGTTTTTATCTTGTTAGAACAATTACATGCAATTTCTAGTCCATTTATTTTGGCATCATTCTTATCTCCCCCCCCACCTTTTATTATGATCCGACCTTTGAATGGGATTTTTCCTTATAATTTTGAATCAGCTCCCTCATATGAGTGAGAACATGTGTTGTGTTCATAGGGCTTTTAATGGCGGATTGATTTTTGGGAGTGGGTTGTTGGGTCTGTCTCCCAAGCCTACAGCACCTGGTGTTCCCAGGTGGTCTCCCATCCAAGTACTAACCAGGCCCGACCCTGCTTAGCTTCCGAGATCTGAGAGGATTGGATGCCACAGGGCTATGGCTGCGGGCTAACACCTTATAACAGCTGGTATTAAAAAAATATTTTATGGAGAGTTTATGAATCTAACCTACAGGAGGATTAGTGCAATCAAACTACTCAACATTCATGAAAACTACCTTGATCTGCTTAACAGCTACATGATTAATATAATATGACTACCATAATTTAGGGCTGGGATTTAGCTCAGTTGGTAGAGTGCCGCTCTGTAGGCTCTGAGGTCCCGAGTTCGATTCCCAGCACAGCAAAAATGGGAGAAGGACCTGGCAACCCACTCCCAAGGCAATCCCAAAACAATCTGCCATTGAAAACCCTATGAGGGTGGCTATGAGTTGGACACGACTCGATGGCACCTAACAACAAACAACCATAATTTATGCAATGAATCCCTAATTTATGAGCATTTTATAAAAGTATATTTTTTGGAAACAATAAAAGAACCTCCTTTCCAAAGGTGTCTAAACTAGATGGCTGGGATGTAGTGGTTTAGCAAACAGGATTCAGAGACAGAGGTTTTGGTCCTGCTCCATCTCTTATTAAGTGTGTAGACTTAGAAAAGTGAGATTCCCTGCACTTTCTCACTTTCCTCATCTGTAAAACAGGTAAAGGAATATTTTGCTCATGTTAATACTGATGGATACAAAGTACAGTCCTTGGCAAGCACACGGAGCTCAAGAGAGTGTAATCTTCTCCAAGAGTAAGACAGGATTTAAGAGAGGGCAGAGTTGGGTTAAGATCAACAGTATAGGGAAGCTGGGGACAAGAGGGACTCAGCTGGAATGGGAGGTCACAGGGGGAAAGGTGAAAGAAAGAAAGGAGAGAAGAAAAAAAGAGAGGCCAAAAATAATGTCTTTCAACTAGGTAAGATTCCGTCAAATGCTTTTCTTGCTCCGAACTACTTTATTGTAAACTTGTGAAATAGGCAAAGTTCATCCTTGCCAGAATTATCTCTGCCCTAACCCTTCCACTTTTAGCACTTCTCTGAACCTGCTGGGCTCCTGACAGCCTGGTGCCTGTGGTATAACTGGTCCTATTTTTCAGAGAGCATACTAACCAGCAAGCCCTACCGAAACCTCCCTCAGCTCCAAGAAGACCACTTCTCACAAATACATTCATGACCACACTGTCACTCCAGAGTGAAGAAAAGAAAGGACGGATGAAAAATTGGGATGGATTTGAAAGAGGCACTTTATAGTTTACCAGGGCAAAATCCCTCTCAAAAAGGTATTGCTTACGCAGCTAACTTGAGAGGTCAGTGAGTCATACCCAAGCTGCTTGGGAAGCAGAGGAGGAAGATGGCACCCAGCATCCAAACGTGCTCCCCTTGACAGAATGATCCACCCTCTGCCTGGGCATCCATCCTCCCAGGGACAGAAGGCCACCTAAGGAGAGCGGGCACATCCAGTCACCTCTGGGCTCATCTGGGAGCTGAGAGCAGGGGTGGGGTGGGTTAGGTGTACACAGCCTTTCTGACAACACAACTGGGTAAAACTCGTACCTGGTGACCCTAAACAGGTGTGGCCACACAAGTCACCTTCAGACCAATGAGCACCATCTCTAGGCAGAAAGGTGCTGAAACAGCTTGAGATCCTCAAGAGAGGATCAGCATAAAAGCTGACTGGTAAGGGAAGAAGTCTTGATAGGAAACTGAGCATAAAATGAGACACCTGGGAAACAGGGGCCCAGGTTCACCCAGATATTACTGATCTTTCTGGTGTGAAGCCACCTCTTCCCAGCCTCATTCCACCTGAGTGCCCTGGAAAGAAACAGACTTGAGGTGAAGGACAGAAATATACTGCAGGCTGCCATGTGTCTTGTTGTGCTATGGGGTCTTGCGTGTTGCTGTGACGCTGAAAGCTATGCGCTTGCTATCTCAGATACCAACAGGGCCACCCATGGTGGACAGGTTTCAGATGAGCTTCCAGACTAAGACAGACTATGGAGAAGGACCTGGCAGCCCATTCCTCAAACAATTAGCCATGGGAAACCCTATGAATAGTAGAAAAGCACTGTCAAATACAGTGCTGGAGAATGAGCTCCCGGGACTGGAAGGCACGCAAGAAACAACTGGGGAAGAGTTGCCTCCTCCAAGTGGAGTCAACCTTAATGATGGGAATGGAGTAAAGCTCCAGGGACCTCCCTTTGCTGATGCAGCATGACTCAAAATGAGAAGAAATACAGTGACCGCAACAATGCGTTCGAACATAAAAAGATCATGAGCACAGTGTTGGGTAGTGTTTTGTTCTGCTATAAGTAGGGTCACTATGAGTCAGATCCGACTCACCGGCACCTAACAACAACAACCCTTTCCCCTGTGCAAGACCTGCACAGCCACTCGTGAGAATCGGAAGACTTGCTCCCGCTGCTGGGAAAGGACAAGCAGTGAAGTCCCCAGCGCAGAGAAGGGTTGCAGAGGGAACCAGTGGCTGTCACTGCAACGGGGCCCAGGAGCAGGAGGACAACCAGTGTCCCACAGGGACAATCTGACCCCACGGGGAGGGATGAGGCAATCCAGGTAACACGTCTATGTGGTGGAGGCAGGAAGGACAGGCAGGTGGGGGTACGGGCAATGAGATATAAACCTCGGTCACGAGACGCTGCCTGGAGCACCCTGGACACATCTGGCATTATGCCCAGGTGGATTCTGGAGCCTGATCTCCATCTACAGGACGTGGTCCTTAAGCTTCACCTGTCTTTTGGCTTTCCTCGTGGGTTCAGTTAAAGAACCACTGGAACCACTCCTGGGATTGGAATACTGGAGCTGGGTTGGCCTCCTGTCAGGGACAGCCTCACAAGATCCTGAATCCCGTCCCGACGGCGGGGAATATCGGGCAATATGAGCCAACCGGAAGTTGGAAATGCCTTCCCACCCTCCTGGCTCTGCCTTTACACATCTGCCCCAGCCTTAGGATTCAGTGTCAGGGGCACAAAGCGGCAGGGATGGGCAGTAGTCGCTGTCACCAGGTAAATACCTCCACAGTAGCTACTGACTGGGAAACTATTTTTCTGGCTGAAAATTATTTTTCTCACTTGTTCCTACTTTTTACACTTGCAGAATTGCTTCCCCCAACCCATGAAGTCAGAAACAGAAATAATACTATCACAATAATTAGTACATAACCGGCCATTGTATCCATCTTTTATAGACAGATGTTGCAAGGGATTTGCCCACCATGCTTAAAGGCACATTTGTGATTCTGATAACCAAAGATTTTTAACTATATTACGAAATGATTGCTGTCTAGAGCCTCAAGTTCAGGTTTACAAGCCTGTTCTGCCTTCCCGCCGGCCCTCTCTGCCTATAAATGACACCTTCCAGTGTCTTAAAGTATGAGAGGCAGCTAGTCCTGAATTCTCAGGCTGCTAATGGTTTCACATAAAACGAACTCCTGCAATTTTATTACCTCCCTGGTGCAACTTCACAGGTAAGGAGCCACCGGGGAAAGAATGAGGACACCCTTGGCCTCGGCTTTCTCCAAGCCCAAGGAATGTTTCCACTCAATATTTCAAATGATTGCACCAACTCCCTAGGCTGCGGATTAATCTAAATTGGTTCTACTATGTTACTTAAGGAAACCAGAATAAGTCACCAAGTCGTCTCTCTGGAGATAGAGGTGATGTGAGTCCACTTCCTAAATTCACAGTTGTAAAGCTGATTACGCAACTTGATCCTTTATCCCACTTAAATATATACATTTGATTAACATCAGTTGATGTTGCACAGTGAGAAATAACTACTGGAAAATATTAAATTTCACACCCCAGATAAGCCAGACATCAGTTTTGTAAACATGCCCACCACACAACAATTATTGTAACTTGGAGAAGTGATCATGTTAGCAACACAAGGAAAAAGGTCTCAATGGTTCCGTAAACTTCGTGTTTTAGTACTTCTACATTTATATGAAGTTTTAACAATGTACAACATGCCACGTTCAGCACCAATGAGCTGCTTTCGAAAGAAAACAACTCCTAGAAGCCTTTAACATAGGGCCGATTACCAAAAAATAAAGGAAATCACATGTTCAGATACGTCTAACTTCATAGGACTATCGGCTTTGAACGTGACTTACGGCAGGCTAAATAGACAAACATAGATCTAAGACTATCTAGCAACATTATTTCACCTATAAAAAAGAAAACCACCTTAAAATCATACAAACCAAAACTAGTTTTACAAATTTCAAAGCAGTTGACTAAGAAACAGTAGGCGCTTACTTTTCCAGTGTCTTTTAAAAACAGAAAAGATAAATTAACTTTTAAATGTCAAGCATGAAAAACAGTTCAATATGGCAGAATCTAGTTTTAAAACTTTTAAAAACTTTCAAATTCAAGTAAAACAAAATTCCACATAAATTGCTTTCATTATAAAGCCTTTATAAAGCAACAAAATTCAACTTAAAACCCACACACAAAAAGTTTTCCTTTTTAAGACCAAAGATCTTCCAGGATAATTTGTCATAGGCTTAGAAGTGGTGAAAACTAAACCAGCTGCCAAAAATTATTTACTTTGTAGCACAAACGACTAAGGATGTAACACCCATTAACTGGCCTGCAGAGAAAAGGCAGGGGTAATTTAGTGTGCATGGTTTTGGTTTTGCTCTCAGTTAAGCAAAAACTCATCACCATATTCAACTTTCTCTTAATGCATTTTATCTTAAGGAGGGAGAGAGAGAGAGAGGTGTGGGGGGCAGGGGAGAAATAACAGAAAAGGAAGGGGTGGCAAGAAACAGAGAAATCAGGATTTCTGAGTCAGAAATATAAGACCGTCCTATCAATTAAATCTATGATAAAAAAATCATGTTGTTTTTATTTTGGTTCTGTTGTTGTTGTTGTTGTTGTTGTTGTGATGCTGGGAATTGATCCGAGGGCCTCAAACATGCTAGACAAACACTCTACCAACGGAGTGCAACCCCAGCCCATCAATACTTTTCCTCCTCCCAATGTTGTTGTTGTTGTTAGGTGCCGTCAAGTCAGTATCCAACTCATAGAGACCCTCTGTACAGCAGGGGAAACACTATTGTCAGTGCTTCTCCGCTGTCCATAGGGTTTTCAATGGCAGATTGATTTTTGGGAGGGGGTTGCCAGGTCCTTCTCCCAAGCCTACAGCTTCTGGTTTTCCCAGGTGGTCTCCCACCCAGGTACTAACCAGGCCCGACCCTGCTTAGCTTCTGAGATCTGATGGGATCGGATGCCACAGGGCCATGGCTGCAGGCTTCCTCTCAATAGTGTAGGGTTAAAAGTTAGAATTATCACAACATTTATGATATACTTAACGTATTTTTCTGTACACAGTAGCTTTTGGGCCTTTTCCAATTCAAAAGCACAGGACCTAAACACAGCCCAAACACAGAACCAGAGCGAACAGAAAGCGCTAAGTCATAACTGGATGAACAACAGAAGGTGGCTTATTAGCCCCGCATAGAGAAGTCTTTTGTAACCAAACCTCTGGAATGTCATCTGTCTTAAATTACATCCACCTGGGATGACGTTCCGACGACCAATTCGGGCAGAATACTGGAACTTGAAAACCTCACTTTTTTGGTAATTGACATTTAAACTGTTTGAAGTTTCTCATTAAGGTCTCTTAACAAATGAACTGCAGATGCAGGAAGCAAGTGTGCAGTCGTGGCAGAAATGAAGTCACCTGAAAGCTGCAAACAACGAGAACTATTTAAATGCCCTGAGTACATTAGAGATGAGGAGGAACCGGCTGCCCCCCAGGCTGCAAAGTCCCATCACTTTTTCCCGCTTCCAATCAGCTTTCCCAGCCAGGGCCTCAAGCACATGGCTAGAGCTCCAGCACGGAGCCACACCGACAGACCCTCAGCACATTTAGAATGTAAGGACAGTGGAAGAGAAAGGCAAGGGGTGAAGCGAGATGGGACTACCACTTGGACCAGATTACAGAGTCAAAAGCTAACTTGATGGAGGTCAGGGGAGATTAAACCCTTCCGCTGGCTCCCTGTTACCGCCAGGATGTCCATTAGAAGTCCTGGGCCAGATTGCAAAGTTTGTCGGCCTGGCCCCAACTCACCTGCTCATCTTCATGCCCAACCCTTGCACCACCTGTTGTTGTTAGGTGCTGTGGAGTCGTGTCTGACTCATGTTGTTGTTGTTGTTAGGTGCCGTCGAGTCGTGTCCGACTCATAGCGACCCTCATAGGGTTTTCAATGGCTGATTGTATTGGGATTGCCTTGGGAGTGGGCTGCCACATCCTTCTCCCATTTTTGCAGTGCTGGGAATCGAACTCAGGACCTCAGAGACTGCAGAGCGGCGCTCTACCAACTGAGCTAAACCCCAGCCCCCTTGCACCACTAGGCACCCTACATTCTATGATGTCTTGCTTAGAATTCCCGCGGGATCTTTGCACATGTAGGTCCCTCTTCCAGGAACACCCTTCCCTCTCCAGTCATCCTTTAAAGTCAACTCAGAGGTCAGCTTCCCTGGGAATATTCTGGATGCCCTCTAAAAGTCATCCTCGCCTCTGCATTTGGACAGCATGTTGTACTTATCCCTGCCTCGCTACTTGCCATGACAAATTCTGTTTCGTCAGTTGCTGACTACCTACCAGCGCTTAAACACTAAGATACAATTGTGGCGGAATGACTCCTTCAGGTGACTCTTCCACCCAGCCAGCCACCTCAGACTGCACATTTCTTAGAATGGAGGACACATCTTAGGTGAGACGTTCCAAATACAGCACCTCCTGGTGCCTGGTACAGAAAAGATCCTGGAAATTTTTCTTCCCTCTTCCCCTCTAAGGAGCTGTCTCTGTAATAATAATCAGAACCTGAGCCATATTCTCATTCTTTTTAGAAGAATGTAGAAATGAGTGTCTAAATAAAAAGAAATGTGTCATAAATACCTCTTACTTAAAAATAGTACCATTGATACATCCTAGAATGTTTTCTGACAAGCTGTTCTGTGAAGTACTTTTCCTACTTTCCTGCACAATAAAATCAATGAGTTCGGCAGGAAGACAATTTTGTCCTCACTAAAATAAAAACCAAGTTTAAAAAACATTTATAAAAAAGAGAAATCCACAGCAAGCGGTAAACCATATGGCTGTGAAGATAAAAAGATAGGTTTCTTTATCCTTCATTAACAATAATCCTGGAAATATTAGCATTCTTACTAATCCCTCCAAACAGTACACTCATTAATGAAGAGCACCTGTGTCAACAGCGCTGTTTCCATCTTCATAAGTCGCTTGTGGGCTGATGGCTGGGATCCTCATTTAACACATTCAATGTTTGTGGAGGCTAAAAGCTGCTAATCCCTGCTGGCCAACTGGATAGTTGCTATTAGCGGCTCCCACGCGAACAGGAAGCTGGGGCCGCCCAGCTGGTTGCAGAGAGGTAATGCCAAGAACACACAGTGCCCTGTCCTCAAGAAGCTTACGCCCAATGTGTGTCAACCAACCAGCAGAAGGCTCCAGTGGGGACCTGGGCCCTCTGTGGCTAGCTCCAGGAGGGCTGGCTGGAGGAGGCGCCCTTCCATAGCAGCACTTGCTAATTCACACAGATGCCAAGGAGTGGGCAGGAGCAAAGTGGTGAGTCCCCACTTCCCCAAGGGTGTCTGGGCTGGAGCTGGGGAACAAGAGGGGTGGGAGAGGAGGGAAATAGATAATTTCAGGATGAAAGCTGGTGTCGCTTTGGATCCTGCTAAAATGCCTCACTGAGCTGAAAGACCAGGGCTGTTCCATTCTTTGCAGCGCTGGGGATGGAACCTTGTGCCTGCTGAGCTGGTCCTCTACCACTGAGTCACCTCCCAGCCCAAACCACGGCTTTTTTTTAATGCACCTTCTGGGTGCTGGGTGGGTCTTGAATTGTGGACAGAAGTATGTTCCGTGGGTGAAAATTTCAGAAACAAATAGGATGTAGCAAGGTTGGAGACAATGAGTGGAAAAGAGCTTTAGACCACACTAAGACTGGCCAGGGTCTCCCAGAGACACCTCAAGGTCACGGTAACGCCACATGCAGACATTTAGGCTCCCCCTACCCACAACTCAACTGTGTAAACTGACAACGTACACTTGTACATACAGACGCCCTGTTTATCCTTTTGCAAACACTTTCACAAAAGAATAAATACTTAAGGCAGGACAGAAAGAGAAATTTGGGGGACATGGAAAGGAAAAGAGATTTCACCCCAGAATCTACTTTTGAGTCTCCCCAGCTGAGAATCAAGAACTTTGACACAACTACCAAAACAAACAAACAAACAAACAAAACCCTGCTGTGAGGACTACCTGCACAGAGGTGCTATTTTGGGGAGCCATTTTAAATAGTGAAAATGGTAAAACAGTAATAAGCCATGCCTGGGGTCAAAATGTACGTAACTTTTGAGTTTAACCTTGTTTTCCCCTCTATAATTCTGTGCTTCTTTGAGACATGCCCTGGCAACTCCCTCAAGACTTTCTTTCTTTCTTTTCTTTTTCTTTTTTTTGTAGTACTAGGGTTGAACCCAGGGCCTCGCGCTTGCATGCTCTGCAAGTGCTGGACCACTGAGCTCCACACCCAACCCATTTCTTTTTTTACTTTTTGAGACAGGGTCTCACTAAATTATGCAGACTACCTCTGGTCTCGAACTTGCGATCCTCCTGCCTCTGCCTCCTGAGTTGCTGGGATTACAGGTGTGTGCCACCACGCTGGCCAAGACTTCTCTTAAACACAAGCAATGGTTCATCTTCTTTTGATCTTATTGTCACCTCCCTAACCCATAGCAGGGGCTTTTCTAGGCACTTGAACCTCACATCTCATGGAGCGCCCAGGGCTGACATCACATGGGGTGTACCCTAGGTTAAAGAAAAGTGGAGGGAACACGTGCCCAGGGCCTTTCTCTTCTTGATTTTCCTGGGAAGCCTGCCCACGTCCAGGATGCCCCTCTCTGAGTGCCCACATGTATTCTACATTGTGGACTTCATAAACTCTACAACTTTGTTTCACTTTCTCTGACTCATCCTGAAATTCCTTTCTGTGATGCAGCCAAGGACCCGGCTTACCTGAGTGGAGGGCCCAGCGAGGGGAACTCCTCAGGTTAGGCGCCATGCTGAGCTGTTCCTCTCTGCTGTGCCACCAGTGACATTCTGAGGAATCTGAAACAGCTCTGGGCTGTGTTCAAAAATTCAAGCCAAGAGGCTGAGCGCAGAGGTGTAATCCCAGCAATTTGGGAGGCAGAGGCAGGAGTATCATTAGTTTGAGGCCAGAGGCAGCCTGCGTAACTTAGTGAGACCGTGACTCAAAATACAAAGTAAAAACTGGGCTGAGGGTATAGCCCAGTGGTAGAGTACCTGCAATGTATATGCGAGTTGTTGGGATTACAGGTGTGAGCCACTGTGCCCAGCTCTTTAATCAATGCCTATTAGGTGTCAGGCACTGTGTTAGGCACAGACATAAAAATGAGACCGAGGAGCTTCCAGTCTAGTGGGAAGCCTGAACATAACAAGGAAATGCACGCATTCACATTTCAGGAGAAATTGTGTCGATGCCATAAAGAATGAGAGGTTCTGAGGGGAGAAAATACGTGGGAGGGAAGATATGCCTTAGGTGGCCATTCTTCTCTGTGGAGGGCCCTTTTCTGTGTCTATCTGGTTTTCTTTTTTATGTCCACTATTTGTTGATGTTCTTATGAGCCAGATGCCATATCCAGCATTCAGTGCATCATCTCATCATCTAATTCTAAGTGGACCTTGGATCTGAACTCCCCAAGCCTCAAAGGCCAGGGTCTTGCTTGAGGAAGGAAAGGGCCAATGACACGTGGTGAGTGGAGTGTGTGAGGAGTAGAAGGAGATGCTCCCAATCACAGGAGAGGCAAGATCACACACTGCCCACGGACCAAGGGAAGGAGTTGGGGGTATCATGAATGCAAGGAAAGAATGTTAGGCAGAGCAGTGAAATGAACCAATGTGTGCATTTATGAATGATTTGGAGGAAACCATAATGGGATACCGCTTCACACCTGCTAGAATGGCTATAATAAAATAATAGAAAATAGCAAGTGTTGAGGAGGATGTGGGAAATCAGAACCCTTGTGCATTACCGGTAGAATGTAAAATGGTGCAGCTACTATGGAACACAATTTGGTGGTTTCTGAGTTAAACATGGAATTCACATATGACCCACTAATTCTGCTCCTACCTGCACAGAAAAGAATTAAAAGCAGGTACTCAAACATTTTGTACATGAATGCTCATAACAGCATTATTCACAAGTGCTAAAACGTGGGAACAACCCAAGTGTCCACCAACTGACAGAATGCATATGCATACAAGGCAATACAAAGTACTGATGCATAGTACAGCCTGAGTGAACCTGGAGCACATTCTGCTGAGGGAAAGAAGCCAGCCACAAAACGGTACATACTGCATGATCTCATCTATACGAAACATCCAGAACATTTCATAGGCAAATGCTAGAGACAAGCGGACTGGCAGCTGCCAGGGGTTGAGGAGAGGAGGGAATGTAGAGTGGCTCCTCGGTAGGTATGGGGTTCTCTGAGATAACAAAAATGTTCTTGATCTAGACAGAGGTGATAGTTGTGCGGCATTGCGAATGTACTAAAAGTCCCTGGATAGTATACTTGAAAATGCTTACTCTTTTATTATGTGAACTTTACCTCAATTTTAAAAAATGGCTCGGGGGCCCACCACGGATGTAAAGAGACCTACAGTGGTCCAGGGGAGAGACGACCACTAGGGTAGTGGAAGTAGAAGTGAAAAGAAAGATAAAACAGGTGTCAGGTGCACACCTGTAATACCAGCAGCTCAGGAGGCTGAGGCAGGAGGATCACGAGTTTGAGGCCAGAGGCAGCATGAGTTACTTAGTGAGACCCTGACTTAAGTTAAAAAATTTTAATTAAGGACTCGGGGTACAGCTCAGTGGCAGAGCTTGCAGAGTGTATGCAAGGCCCTGGGTGCAGCCCCTAATACCACAATAAAATAAAGAAACAGAGAAAGAGAGAGAGAGAGAAGAGACAGACAGAGAGAGAGAGAGAGAGGAGAGAGACAGAGAGAGAGAGAGAGAGCCTGCAAGAGCAAGAGTGAGAGAGAAACAGAAAGAAAGAAAAGGAAGGAAGGAGAGAAAGAAAGAAAGAGAGAAGGAAGGAAGGAGGGAAGGAAGGAATTAGGATGGAAAGAAGGAAGGAAAGAAAAGAAAGATAAAGAAAGGAAGGAAGGAAGGAAGGGAAGGAAAGGGAAGGAAGGAAGGAAGGAAGGAGTGAACAGGTCCAGATAATAGAAGTATGCATCTTAATATCTATGCAGGTGGCTTGTAACATGAGGTGGGGGATGATGAAGGAGTTGAGGGAGGTGGCCAACTGGACAGCCACCCAGGAGCCCAAATTTGAATCCAGGACTGTGGAGCAGAATAAGGGCCCCTCCAAGACACCATGTTCGAATCCCCAGAACTTGTTAATACATTAGGTTATGTGACAGACTAGAATGAAAGGTGCTAATCAGATGGCCTGGAGCTGGGGATCTTTGCCTCAATTGTCCAGGGGCCCAATATAGTCACAAGGGTTCCTATGAATGGAAAAGGGAGGCCCTGGGGAGACGGAGAGATGACAGTGTGATAACTCCACCAGCTGCTGCTGCCTTTGAAGGTGGACAATGTGCAGAGGCTGAAGGACTCAGGGAGGATGGAGGACGCCGGGAGGATGGAGGACACGGGGAGGATGGAGGATGCCGGGAGGATGGAGGACTCAGGGAGGATGGAGGATGCAGGGAGGATGGAGGAC
>VMDO01036263.1:0-15305 GCA_007922755.1 Pedetes capensis
CAAGAATGGCCAAACTGCGTCTTACATATTTCGGACATGTAGTCAGGAGAGAACAATCCCTGGAGAAGGACATCATGTTTGGAAGAGTGGCAGGTCAACGGAAAAGAGGAAAACCCTCCACCAGATGGATTGACACAGTGTCTGCAACAATGGGCTCAAACATAAATAAGATTGTTTGCCTGGCACAGAATCGGCAAGTGTTTCGATCTGCTGTACATAGGGTCGCTATGAGTCGGACTTGACTCAACGGCACCTAACAACAACAACAATAGCTACCTAGGGCTGGGGTTTAGCTCAGTTGGTAGAGCACTGCTTGGCACTTTCTGAGGACCTAGGTTCAATCTCCAGCACTACAAAAATGGGAGAAATATGTGGCAGTCCACTCCCCAAAATAATTGCAAAACAATCAGCCATGGAAAACCCTATGAGGGTCACTATGAGTAGGACCTGATTCAACATCACACAATCACAACAATTACAACAAAATAGCTACCTAGTTTCACTTGTTTCACCACCCACATACTACCCATTAGAAAAACCTATTCATCTTCAAACTATATCTTTATTTGGTCCACTTTTCCCTAGTGACTGCCATTTTTGCCTCTTTTCTCTGGTAACAGATTCTTTGCCTGATTCTACCACAAACAATTTTCCTCATCACAGACAGAGCATGTTAGTCACATCATGTCATCTCTCAGCATAAAATAATTCAATGGCTTTCTATGGCTCCTGCAATAAAATCCCAATTCCATGTGAATTTATAAGCCATTATATGTGGATATAATCATGCCTACCTCTCCAATGCCATTTAGCATTACCCACCTTTTCCATCACTCTGAACCAAACATACTTCCCCTATATCATGCTGTATCATGGCTCCAACTATAGCATGCTGGGTTCTTTTCCACATTGGAAATTTTGTTTTTGCTGTTCCATGATTCTTGACCCTGCTTCCTCTCACTTTTTGCACCAGCAGCTTTTCTTATATCTCATGTCTCACCCCAGAAAAGCCTCCTACCCTTTCTGAAGCAGCTCTGGAAGACCTCTTTCCTGAATGTCTTTAGTCGCACTGTTGTAGCTGCCTTGATGCCCCAAATCGACCTGTCATGGTCATTTTGGCTTTGAGGAAGAGCCAGAAGTCACATGGTACCTGATCTGGTAAGGTGGATAAGAACACAACACAGCACAATGTTTTTATGTGACAGAAATTGCTGTACCAGAAGTTATGTGTGACTTATTGTCATAATGGAGGATGAAGCCAAAAACATTCATAAAAGAGAACCTCTAGAACTATTTCAGAAAGTGGCAAGAATGATAATGGGATAAGTGTGTTCAAAGCCAGGGGAAATATTTTGAAAAGAGTTCAATATGTCTTTTACTGAAAAAAATTTTAAATTTAAATATTCACCATATGTTTTGATCACTCCTCATGCAAGCCTGAAACTAAGATGTAATTATTCAAATTACTAAAGTGGATTTTTCCAGATTGAAATCTTATTATATATTTCATCAAATTCAAATAGTAAAAGAATTGATTCTCCATCAGCAATGAGCTAAAGTTCTTTTCTATATATGGTATATCAGATAGCATCTAGCTAAAAGAAAAAACTCTAATAGAGATTAATTAATAAGGGAAAACATCTCGTAATCATAAAGACCAATGGCAGAAAAGTTTTTATAACTGCTTGATTCAATGACTCAATAATATCATTTTTCTTCTCTTTGGTTTGCCCTAAGGCTGCCAGGTTTAAGACAGTTGAAGTAGTCCTGAGCTGTACATCCCAACAAAACTACGATATACCTGGAGATAAAAATATGTCATGCCTTCCTATATCTCCTTCCTAGGATGAGAAAATCTTTCCCAGAAGCCCAGGTATCATTGGCTGGAAATGGATGATATGCTCTCACCTAAACCAATCACTGAAAAGTGAACTAGGATTACCAAGAATTGTTTATATCTACATCTTAAACCAATCTGGAGTACGCCTTAGAGCAGAGTCACAGGGAGAGTCTGCCAATAAGGAAGGAGTTAGGGTAAGGTGGATCTTGGTAGACAATCAATAGGATCTGATATCACCAGGTCTTAAAATTTTAAAAGTCTATTTTTTCATTAAATAATTATTATCTAAAATAGTATTTTGATTACTCGTTTGCATTAATATTTCCTCATATGTTTTTCAAACTCTCTATCTTACTTTTTTGACTCCGTTGGGAGGGCTCAAGCCTTCTTGGTAACAGCAAAAAAGAAAAGAAAAATCCTAGAAAAGCAACCCAAGCCAAATGTAGTAGCACGTGCCTGTAATCCCAGCTACTTGGGAGGCTGAGGCAGGAATAAGCGCAAGTTCAAGCCCAGCCTGGGTATAGTGTGACAGAATCCTCTGGGCTGGACATGACCATTGGCACCATAAAGTAAAGCAGCTGTGATGACCTAGGATACCTTGGCCTGAAGTCATGGCAACAAAATCAACTACATAGCTGAGGGTTGGGCTTGTAATGGTGGAGAGAGAAGGAAGGACATGAGGCAATGGCCTCATAAGACCCCTTCTCCATATGCACCCCATCCCTAAATAAGAGGGAAACAACTGGCTGATGGGGTGGAGGTGGGACTTGTCAGTTGTGCAGCTTCCTGTGGGATTCCTTGGTGGGAACTCCTCAGAGGGATTCTTCTTGATAATGTAGCTGTAAATAAATGCTGTCTGGTGCTCTCTGTGAGTCACCCAAACCCGTGTAAGCAATAAACTCATGGTTCACTAAGTTTAACTTAACATGATCTTTCCTTTCGCCTGTCTGTGCCCTCTTTGTTTCTGGGAGTAAACAGACATCTCCTGATGTTGCCCCAGGAAAAGTAGTTAACACAAGACTGGGCTACATAGCAAGTTCAAAAACAGCCTGGGCAAATTAAACCCTATCTAAAAATGAAAAAATGGGATGGGGATCTAGCTCAGTGGTAGAGCACTTTCCTGGTATATGCAAGGTTCTGGGTTCAATCCCCAGTATGAAAAAAAGAAAGAAATCCAAACAGTAGGCTGACATTATTACTAAAACTTCAAGTAAGTTTAAACAGTCACCACTGTGGAAGAATTCTCTCTACGATTGCAAAGTCCAAGAGTTCCCTCCAAGCACACTGACCACCCAGAACAAGTTGGTAATGAATTCACAAAACTTTCACTATTTGCATGAACCAAACCTTCCTTAGCAGGAGAATCAAGAAGACTACAGCTCACCAAGAGGGTTCTTAAGTTTTACAACAACCCCAGAGTGTCCTTTTATGGTTTTGTATTCTAATCTATGTTCCAGACTTCTTACAAAATCACCCCTACATCTTCATTTAAGGGAGACAAGTTATATGATACATGGCTCCTGCTCCAGTTACTCCCTGACTTGTTTGTACACTTTCTATGATAATATCATTAACTTGAGGCACTGAGAATGAACAGCAACAGTTTAACCTAGTTGGACCATTGGCCCCATTAATTTGAACTCCAGTAAATATTCTGCAACCACTCCTGGTCTTTGTTTTTCTCCAATATTTTCCTTCTGGTTACTGACTGAATCAATTATAATTGTAATAACTAATAATACATTCCCCTCTTTTAAGAAACGATCTCCCTTTTGAATAATACTCATTGGTCATTTATTGGATTGTTTGTCATTTGCTTATTGATATATGAGCTATTTATATATTAATACCTAAGTATCTGTCAGCTTGTTGTGCCGTGGGGGCTTACATGTTGCTGTGATACTGAAAACTATGCCACCAGTATCTCAGATACCACCAGGGCCACCCAGCTGAGCTTCCAGACTGAGACAGACTAGAGAGAAGGACCTAGTAGCCCACTCTCAAAACAATTGTTGTTGTTAGGTGCCATGGAGTCACGTCCGACTCATAGGGACCCTCATAGGATTTTCAATGGCTGATTATTTTCAGGATTGTTTTGGGAGTAGATTGCCACATCCTTCTCCAGTTTTTCCAGTGTTGGGGATTGAATCCAGGTCCTCAGAGTGTGGAGCAGCTCTCTACCAACTGAGGTAAATGCCAGGCCTCCTGAAACAATTAACTATTGATAACCCTATGAATAGCAGAGAAGCACTTTCAAATATGGTGCTGGAAAATGAGCACTACTAGTTGGAAGACATTCAAAAGATGACTGGGAAAAAGTTGCCTCCTCAAAGAAAGTTGACCTTAGTAATGAGAATGGAGTAAAGCCCCTGGGACCTCCTTTTGCTGATGTGGCATGACTCAAAATGAGCTGTAACAATAGGCTCAAACATAAAAAAAGATATGTGCATGGCACAGTGTTCAGTAGTGTTTCATTCCATAGTACATAGGATCACCATGAGTTGGACCTGACTTGACAGCACCTAATAACAACAACATATATTAATAATATTGATTATGTCATACAGATTATTAAGTCTTTCTTACTTTTTGCCTTTCAAACTTGACTAACATGAGGTATTTTTTATGTTTTCGGCCTGGGGTGACATGTTTAGAAACATCTCCTCCACTCTCTGACATTAATTAATATAAATCTGTTCATTTTTTCAAGAATCTTAAGTCTTCTAATTTTATGGTTTCTGTCAGCTTTCTTTATGTGTATATTTATTTATTTAGCTAATGAAAAGTTTTCAAATACCAACAAAAATATTACTAGGAGCAATATGTTAAAACCAACATAAGAAGTGACACCTTTCATGCAGGACTGTCTTATTGGTAGCATTCTTCTTCTTCACATTGATTTTCTCTGCCTGGATGACTCATCATCATTCATAACTACCACATTCACACCAATAACCACCAAACCCAGATTCCCATCCCAATATTATAAAGGGATTCTCCTGGTCCATGAAAAATAGAAGAGTGTGAATGAGGCAGGGGGAAAAACTGAGACTCAGGGGAAGGAGAACTGCAGAGGAAAGGTGGAGGTTACGACTGGTGTATGAGCTCTGTCATTCAACTTCCTTTTGTTAATCTCCTGTTTGCCCAGGTCAAAGTGATTCCAGCTTTATGCTGCTGCTGTAGCTGTATTTAGAACCAGAAAATAAAGAGCTGTGGGAAGAAAGAAAATATTATAAAGAAAGAATATGTTTTTCATGGTTCCTTCTCAAAAATATGCATTGGTGAGGAAATCAGCAATCAGGGCTCTCACAACAATCAAAGAATATATACCTAGTTAACTGTGGTAATTATAATTCATGAACTGAAAGGCAGGGAAAAGATGTTCAAAACTCATTTACCTCTGGTGGTCTTACAGATCTGCTTTTTACACAGAGATTGGTGTATCTGGTGCTATTAAAAATTTGCTTTTTCTATTCAAAAATCAAAACCTGCAAATCAAAAAGAGAGAGAAAACAAAGAGAAAGAAAGAGAGAATCAGCTAGGCTCAATTTTCCAGAGATAAACCAATGAAAAAATTGAAATATTCTTTTTTTTTTTTTTTTTTTTTTGCAGTACTTGGGGTTGAACCCAGGGTCTTGAGCCTGCATGCTTTGCAAGTGCTGGACCACTGAGCTACATCCCCAGGCTTTTTTTGTTTTTTTCTATTTTTTTTCTTTTTGAGACAGGGTTTCGCTAAATTACACATACTGCCTCTGGTCTCAAACTTGCGATCCTCCCTCCTCTGCCTCCCGAGCCACTGGGATTACAGGTGTGGGCCACTGCACCTGGCTGAAATATTCTTATACAATACCGTGAGTTTTCTTTTCTTTTCTTTTTTTTTTTCCGGTACTGGGGGTTGAACCCAGGGCCTTGCGGTTGCATGCTCTGCAAGTGTTGGACCACTGAGCTACGCCCCCAGCCAATTTTTTTACTTATTGAGACAGGGTCTTGCTAAGTTATGCAGACTGCCTCTGGTCTCGAACTTGCAATCCTCCTGCCTCTGCCTCCCGAGCCACTGGGATTACAGGTGTGTGCCACCGCGCCTAGCAATACAGTGAGTTTTCTTAGAAGTTGATTTAAATGTGAGAGAGTTCAGGATGCTGGTGGGTTTTTTGTTTGTTTGCTTGTTTGTTTGATTTTTTAAAAAATAAATAACCCACTAAAACACTTGCTTTAGAATCTTCCAAGTGTTCTGTGAAAGAAGGCAAAAGAGAAAAGTATTACTGACAATTTAAAATTAAGAAAATAGACATTTTAGAAAAATTAAAACAGCTTGACCAAGGACACAGCTAGACAAAGGCAGAATAAGGACTGGAAGTCGGGCTTTCAGATTCTAATTTTGATGTTCCTTCTGTTCCTTTTACTATAAAATTCTCATTTTCTAGGATTTTATACTGAGGCTAAATAATAAGCTGATTAAACACAACTGCAATGGCTTCGTAATATTAGAGCACTAAGATATGATTAAGGATATGAGGAAAATCACAGAAGGAACAAGCTGTTGTATCCTTCCATTTAATCAGGATGGCTCTGAGCCAAAGAGAGAGGAGGGACACTGTAAAAGAAAATCCGCGCGTGACACCCAAACCCAAAATACTAGAAACAGCTATCTTTGACTTAAAAAACAAACAAATAAAACCACCTAACTATTCCCTTATGGGCTGGGATTTAGCTCAGTTGGTAGAGCGCTGCACTGCAGTCTTTGAGGTCCCAAGTTCAATTCCCAGCACCACAAAAATGGGAGAAGGACCTGGCAATCCACTCCCAAGGCAATCCTGAAACAGTCAGCCATAGAAAACCCTATGAGGGTCGCTATGAATCGGATACCAACTCAATGGCACCTAACAACAATATTCCCTTGTAGGAAGGCATACACTGGGTTGTGGAGCTCAACAGAATGCTGTAGGCTCCATCAAGGGTTCAAGTCCCATCCATGCCAATTATTCATTGTGCAACTTTGTGTTAAACCATATATCTAAGCCTTGTTTTCATCTTTTAGACAATGGAAAAAAAAATAAAGCAACCACCTCTTAGCATTGCCAAGGACTAAGTTCAATGCTGTATGTAAAGCATTTGACACCACACTGGGCAATGATCTCTTGCTGTGGTTTTTGTTATAATACGGAGCAAGATAGTTCCAAGAGGCTTCTTCATGGTGGTCTTTGCTTCCAGAAACTGGAACTCACTTCTTTTCACTTCCTTGCTTTTGGATCAGAGAGTAAACCCTGATATTCATCTGTGATGATCATAGAATTTTAGAGACAATGGGAAATCTGACTTAATTGGATGTGCAATTTTGAGTCAGAAATTTATTCTCTTTAGTCTCTTTATCTGTGAATAAAGGATACCAATAAGAACTCACAGTTGTTTTGAGTGCTAAGTAAAATAGATGGGTAAGAGATGGTGTTTTTGTATAAAAGCCTCCATAGACTCTAAAATGCCACACAAAACGAGATATAATTATTCATCCTTCCACCTGCAGACAAAGGAGTGGTATTACTATTAACAGAGCTTCATTCCCCTCCTACTATTTTTCAAGCCTCATTTTCCAGATACCCATCTCCTCTTCCCAGGGCAATTATAGGCTTCTTTATTTTGACTGAAACAGGCAACACAAGATAAGCCTTTATTTGTTCATTGGATATAATTACCCAGGATTCTGAAATGCCATTGTGGTTCCTCCTCTGTGTGCTAACCAGACCACTTCAGCTACTGAGCAGCAGCACCAGTTCACAATATGAGAAGCCCCCAAAGTTATAAAATCCATTTCTCATTTTTCTTTGCAATCCTAGCACTGAGTCTGACATTAAAAAGTGACTATGAAAATGGCTAGTTAGGTTAGGCTATGGGAGCCTCTGTGTCATGAACAAGTACCTAAGTACTTCTTTAGTGAGTGATAAAGAGCAACAGAAAGCTTTTAAGCAAAGGATTGACAAAGTCATTTTTCTGTATTAGAAAAATCACTCTGGAAGCTGTGTAGAGGTTTAGGAGAGGTTTTAGCCTGGAGACGTGACCTACATAATCAACATTACCAAGAAAAGTGAATATAAGCTAAGAATTCTGCCTACCAAGGAAGGCAAGTAATTAAAATAATCTTTTAAATATTTTCATCAATATCTTCAACATTTATGTTCAATTATATAATGAACATTCAACAATTATTGAAAAAATAGAAAACCCAAAGACACAAAAGGAAAAACTAATTATCTACGTCCAGTCTCCTGGGATAAATACTATTTACATTTTGGAATACAGGTGGATTTTTAGACTTATTGTTGTTGTTTGTGTAGTGTATGTATAGAGATAGAAGGGGAGGGAGGGGGAAAGAGAAATCAAAAAATGAAAATACATCATTAAAACACTTCTTAAAAATAAGGAAAAGGAGGAACCAGGGATAGAAGTAGATATTAGAGGAAGAAATCTTATAGGGGGTCTAAAGTGACAGTCCAAAGTTGATAAGTGAACAACCCTCAGAAGAACTAAAAGTGTATACCATGTGGAGTGGATCTGGGGCTGGGAGTAGAGTAGGGGGGCAGTCTTTAAACCTAAGAAAATAGTTTGAGATAGAATTCACATGTCATACTAGTCACCCTTTAAAAAGATATAAATAGTTACCTTTTAGTATATTCACAGTTGTGCCCTCACCACCACAATCAATTTTAGAACATTTTTCATCATCTCAAAAAGAATCCCACTCCTCTTAACCATTTCCTTCCAATTGCCCTCACCTCCCTCCCAACTACAGGTAGCTGCTAATCTATTTGTCTAAGGAGATTTGTGTATTCTGGATATTTCATATAGGAGGAATCACATAATATGGTTCTTGGTAACTGGCCTTTTTTACTTAACAAAATGTTTTGAAGGTTTAACCCTGTTGTAACATGACACTTTCAATTTAAACTTTTCTGTGCTAGTTGACTTTATATGTGCCAATGGCATTTGTCAATTTTATGATGTTAAAAATTAAAAGAGTAGAAAAATAAATTTTATGCATATTATTAAATACCAATGGGATAATGACTTTTACAATCTATAATTTTCATTTATATGACAAATGTGAGTAATTAACATGTATTAAGCCAGGTATTGTGCTAAGCACTTTAGTACATTCCCTTAGTTATTATGCACAATAAATGTGTGAAGTATTACACTCGTGTTATAGAAGAAACAAGAGTTTATAGAAGAGGTCACAGAGTTGGTAAGTAGTAAATCCTGGATTTTGAAAGGAAGGAGTCTGACTCAGAGCCTGCATTCTTCAGAACAGTATGTGCAGATGCCTTAATACTGTTTAAAAGTATTAGATCTTAGAAATGCAAACCTCAATCACATAAAATGACCATAATAACATGGAGCACCACATCTTCGAATAGAACATGATGGTTTGTGTAGCATTAATAATTTTAAAAATCAAAGCCTATACGAAAGAGAAGCTATTAGTGATTCCATACACTACAAAAGGATTCACTATAGGTTGTTTTAGCTTTCCTAGAGTACATTAAGACATGTTTCAATATAATGGCTGAGTTATGTGCCACTTGGCTTTTCAGAAATATGCCATAACCCAAAGCAAGATACACCTAAACTTGTGTAGCTAGCTAGGTAGAGTTTTGCATGCCTGTAATCCCAGCGACATGGCAGGATCATGAGTTTGAGGCCAGAGGCAGCCTGCACAACTTAGCAAAATCCTGCCTCAAGATAAAAAGTAAAAAATGGGCTGTGGTTGTAGCCCAGTGGTAGAGCACTTGGGAAGTATGTACAGGGCCAATACAGGGGCAGTCCCCTAGTACTACAAAACAACGACAATAACAACAAAACTTGTATAACTGTTCTTTTGTGAAGTACAACACTATAAAATTAAGCTACCTTTTCTTGGTTACAGAGTCATCCTTAGGCATACTATCTAACCCCTCAAAATGAAGAGGTATTTATAGACATGAAGAGCTCTTCCAATGCAGCAGTTTGAAGCCAAGAATATAAGTCAAAATATTTAGTAATTCTGTGTTTGTGTTTTTATTAATACATGTTGTTCCTGTTAAGACTTCTCTTTTGGTAGGACTATTATAGACTGAAGAATGAGCTGCTGTTCATGCATGACTCCATATGGCAAAAAGAACCATGTTCAGGGGGTAAAATTGAGCCATCTGTGGTAGTTTTCATTTTCTTCTTTCACATTGGTCCTTTTAACAGTAAATTATTAAAATAAATAAAACATTTCCTCTTCATTGGGAGAATTCATCATAGAAAATTGTATATAACCAACAAAGTTTGCACATTCATTTATATTTTTATTTTTGATGGCTTTTAATGACCACACAGCCTCTTTTCCTCAAAAAGCAAAATGTAGTATTAGTAAGTAATAATATCATCAATTCTACATCTATTTCTTTCTGCAGAAAAGCTGAAACTGTCATTGCAGGTTTCTACATGGGTTTTCCTCTAGTTAGTTTCTATTAGGTCCTGGAAATGAATAGTGAAAGACAGAATTATTAATTTCTGGTTCATTACCGAGGTGATGAAGTTGCCACTGCTGAAAAATCTACAAGGGACATAATGCATGCAAGGCTATCCTATTAAATAAAGGCATTTAGAGAACCGACACAGAATAGGTATTCAATAAAGTATCTGTTGAATGAATAAATAAATGGGTGAATAAATGAAGTAGAACCAAGGTACCTCAATCCAACTTTCAGTTTTGCTTTATTCTTGATAAAAGTTATTTCTTAGGCATTTCAAAATGTTAAAATGTTTTATTGATCTGTGGGACAATTACAGAAGATATAGCATATGAACAATGAGAACCCCAGAAAGACAAAATGGAAAAGAACAGAGAAAAAGATTGATTTAAAAATGGCTAAGAATTTTTCAAAGGATGTGGCAATCCACTCCCAATGTAATCCCAAAACAATCAGCCATTGAAAACCCTATGAGGGATGCTATGAGTCAGACACCACTCAAGAGCACCTAACAACAATAACAAAAGTTTTCTAAAACTGATGGCGAACACAAAGCCATAGATCCAGGAAGCGCAGAGAACACCAAGCTGGATAATTACCAGAAAAGTCTACACCTAAGTATTTCCTATTCAAACTGCAGAGAATCAAACACAGAAAAATGTTGAAAGAAGTTGAAGGTGGGGTACCTTGCCTATAGCGATGTGAGGATAAGAATCCTATCACACTACTCTGCAGAAGCCATGCAGCAAGGAGAGAAATGAAATGTTTTAAAGTGCTAAAAGAAAAAAATTCATCCACTGAAAATTTTGTACTAGTGAAATTGTTCTTTAAAACTGAAAGAGAAATAGAAACTTTCTCAGACAAATAGAAATTGAGGGAATTTTTTACATTAAAAAAGTTTTCAGAGAGCAGTATAATGATATAGGTCAGGAACTTGAATCTATGCAAAGATAAGAGCCTTAGGGAAGGAAAATATGAAGGAAAATAAAAGCTGTTCTTTTACTTAACTGATCTGAAAGAAAATAGCAATATTGAATCCAGTGATTATCACTCATAGATAAGAGAAAATGAATAATAGCAATGTTATAAGGGACAGGATGGAGGAACTAGGATTACGTTGTTACGAAGTACTTGCACTACACTTGAAGCAGTATCAAGTTACCTGGAAGCAAAATTTGGTTAGTTTTAAATGGATATTATATACTCCAGGACAACCACTTTAAAAAATTTACACTTAATCTTAGCAAAAAGACTAAAAAGCAAAACAGTTTAAAACTACAATTGATATGTGGCATATTTTGAATTGTAGCACCTCAAATTTCATATATTGAAGCCCTAACTCCCAGTACTTGAGAAACAGACTGTATTTGGAGATAGGGCCTTTTTAAAAGGTAATTAGTTAAAAGTTAAAATGAGGGTGTTGGGGTATGCCCTAATCCAATACGATTGCTGTTCCTATAAGAATAAACTTGGACACACAGACACTGAGGATGTGTACAGACAGAAAACAAAACCCATGTGAGGGCACAGCAAAGGCAGCCATTTACAAGAAGAAAGGCCTCAGAAGATACAAATACTGCCAATATCTCCATTGTGGACTTCCAGCCTCCAGAAGTGTGAGAAATAAATTTCTGTTGGTTAAGCCACCCAATCTGTGGTATTTTGTTATGAAAGCCTTAGAAAACTAATACAATGTGCTAAGATAGGAGAGGAAATGGAATCATATTAAATGTTCCATTAAAACCAGAGAGGCAGCACATTACCACACTATCTACAAGGCTCCTCCATAATACCAATGGATTTCAACCAAAACAACTACAAGACACAAATTCTACTTAACAGGGTATTCTTAGGGAAACTTAATAGCTGAAAAAAAATACAAGTACATCTGAAGAAACAAATCCTTGGCACTTAGAACTACAGCAAACACTAAACATAGCCAATCCCTGGCCACATTAATATCCAAACCTCTCACTAAAGGCCTACTTACCTCAGTTTCCATTATCCCATACATTGTGTCCAGTTTTCAACAAAAAATTATAAAGCATGCCAAAATGCAAGAACAAAACAGTCTGAAGAAATAAAGCAAGTATTAGAGCCACATTCAGTGGGAGTGGGAGAGTAATGAAATGTTCCAGAATTAGACAGTAGTCATGGTTGTATAGCTAACCACATGATGATACCAAAATCCAGTAGATTGTATACTTTAAAAAGGTGGACTTTATGGTTTGTGAATTTCTTGAAAATGATTTTTGAAAGACTTACATGGTTATTTATAATTTCCCCCCAAACAACTCTTGTATTCTCTATACTCACTCTGTTGGTAAAAATAACATCAAATTATAGAATACAATACATCTGTGGTAAATATAACAAATGAAAGATTTTAAGAATTATAATTCTCATTGCATAATCTTTGCTACCCATAACACTAACAATAAAAGAATAAATACATTTTCTCTCTTTACATTCAATGAATAGATACTTAATATCCCTCATGTAACAAACCATGCTATGTTGTTGGGATACAAAAAATGAATTTGACAACACCTTCCAAATTAGTAAAAGATATTAGCGGTTTACATAATTCAGTGTAAAAGAAATATATGAAAAGTGCCAGAGACCACACAGAGTACAATGAAGTTCAAGATTAAAGGACAGAATTTTTAGCTGAGTGATCATTGAAGGCTTCTTGTTGTTTTTGTTGTTAGGTGTGCTCTAGTCCTGTCCAACTCATAGTGACCCTTATATGGATTTCAATGGCTGATTGTTTCAGGATTGCCTCAGGAGTGGATTGCCATGTCCTTCTCCCATTTTTGCAGTGCTGGGAGTCAAACTCAGAACCTCAGAGACTGCAGAGTGGTGCTCTACAACTGAGCTAAATCCCAGCTCCATAGAAGGCTTAGAACTGGTGTCTTAATTGAACCTTTATTTGTTCATTTGGAAATGTCAGAGTGATCACTCTCTTCAGATATTGTGCCAGGTGCTAGGAAACCTTTTTTTTTTTTTCACTACCAAAGGGCTGAACTCAGGTACTCATTTATACTTTGCAAGTGCTGTACCTCTGAGCTGTGTCCCCAGCCTTTTTTATTGTTTATCTTCATACAGGGTCTTGCTAAGTTATGTAGGCTGCCTCTGGCCTCAAGCTTGTGATCTTCTTGCCTCTGCCTCCTGCTTCACTGGGATTATAAGCATGTACCACCATATCTCCCCCACACATCTGTCAGTTTGCCGCACTGTGGGGGCTTGCGTGTTGTGATGAGGCTGAGAGCTCTGCCACTGTAACCTCGGACATGAGCAAGGTTACCCATGGTGGACAGGTTTTCAGCTGAGCTTCCAGACTAAGACAGACTAGGGAGTAGGACCTGGTGAGCCACTCCCGAAACAACTAGCCATTGAGAACCCTATGGATAGCGAAGAAACACTGTCCATTATAGTGCCAGAAAATGAGGCCCCCAGGTTGGAAGGCACTCAAAAGACTACTGGGGAAGAGTTGCCTCCTCCAAGTAGAGTCTACCGTAATGATGGAAATGGAGTAAAGTCCCAGGGTGCTCAACTTGATGATGTGGCACGACTCAAAATGAGGAGAAACAACTGTAAACATCCATTAATAATTGGAACGTGGAATGTATGCAGTATGAATCTAGGCAAATTAGAAATTGTTAAAAGAGAAATGGAGTGCATAAGCATTGACATTCTAGGCATCAGTGAGCTAAAATGGACCGGTATAGGCCATTTTGAGTCAGACAGTCATATGGTCTACTAGGCTGGGAATGATAAATGAAAGAGAAATGGGGTTGCATTCATCATTAAAAAAGACATTTCAAGATCTGTCATGAAATACAATGTTGTCAGTGATAGAATAATATCCATACGCCTACAAGGAAGGCCAGTTAATATGACTATTATTCCAATTTATGCACCCACCACTAAGGCCACAAATGAAGAAAGGGAAGACTTTTATCAGCTTCTGCAATCTGAAATAGATCAAACATGCAATCAAGACACACTGATAATCACTGGTGACTGGAATACAAAGGTTGGAAACAAAGAAGAAGGCTCAGTAGTTGGAAAATATGGTCTTGGTGACAGAAATGAAGCTGGAGATCGCATGATAGAATTTTGTCAGACCAATGACCTTTTCATTGCAAATACATTTTTCAACATCATAAACGGAGACTATACACATGGACTTCACCAGATGGAACATACAGGAATCAAATTGACTACATATGTGCAAAGAGATGATGGAAAAGCTCTGTACAAAATGTCAAAACAAGACCAGGTGCTGACTGTGGATCAGACCATCAACTTCTCATATGCAAGTTCACACTGAAGCTGAAGAAAATTAGAACAAGTATACGAGAGCCACGGTATGACCTTGAGTATATCCCACCTGAGTTCAGAGACCACCTCAAAAATAGGTTTAATGCATTAGACACAAATGACAGGAGACCAGAAGAGTTCTGGCATGACATAAAAGATATCATTCAAGAAGGAAGCAAAAAGTTCTTAAAAAGACAAGAAAAAAAAAAAAGACCAAATTACATGTCAAAAGAGACACTGGAACTTGAGCTCGAATATCGAGCAGCTAAAGCAAAAGGAAGACATGATGAAGTTAAGGAATTAAACAGAAGATTTCAGAAGGCAGCTCGACAAGACAAAAACAAATATTATAATAACATGTGCAAGGAACTGGAGGCAGAAAATCCAAAGGGAAGAACGCACTCTGTCTTTCTCAAGTTTAAGGAAGTGAAGAAAAAATTCAAGCCTCAGTGGCAGTAGTGAAAGATTCTACAGGGAAAATATTAAATGATGCAGGAAACATCAAAAGAAGATGGGAAGAATACACAGAGTCATTATACAAGAAAGAATTGGTAGATGACCAACCATTCCAAGAGGTTGCATATGAAGAGGAACCAATGGTGTTGAAGGACGAAGTGGAAGCTGCCTTGAAAGAACTGGCGAAACAC
>VMDO01036264.1:0-15304 GCA_007922755.1 Pedetes capensis
CATGTAGTCAGGAGAGAACAATCCCTGGAGAAGGACATCATGTTTGGAAGAGTGGCAGGTCAACGGAAAAGAGGAAAACCCTCCACCAGATGGATTAACACAGTGTCTGCAACAATGGGCTTAAACATAAATAAGATGGTTTGCCTGGCACAGAATCGGCAAGTGTTTCGATCTGCTGCACATAGGGTCGCTATGAGTCAGACTCGACTCGATGGCACCTAACAACAACAACAACAACATGTAAAGGAACATACTTTCTATATAATTTGACTTCTCTTTTTCCTTTTTCCTTTTATTTCTTTGTCTTGTGTTTTTACTCTGGCAACAAAAGTACAAGAACTATATTGGATAATCATGGTAAGAGTGGACATCCTTGTCCCATTCTAATTTTAGAGAAAATGCTATGATTTTTTCCTCATTCATTATAATGCTCGCTAAATCATTGTCATATGTAGCCTTTACTTTGTTGAGGTATGAACCATCTCTTTCTAATTTATTTGGGGTTTTTAACATGAAAGAATATTGAATTTTTTCAAAGCCTTTTTAACTATCTATTGACATGGCCATTTGATTTTTCTCTTTGATTCCGTTTATGCGCTTTTTTAAGTTTTTCAGTTTGCATATGTTGAACTATCCTTGAATTATTGAAACAAAAATTTTGATCACTGTATGTAATCTTTTAATGTTTTGCTTAATTTGGTTTGCAAATATTTGTATATCAATATTCATCAATGAAATTGGCCTACAATTTCCTTTTAATATTGTGTCTCTCACAGGCTTTCCTCTCAGGGGAATACTGGCATCACAGGATGAGTTTAGAAGCATTCCTAATGTTTCTATTTCATAGGCTAGTTTGAGAAGCATTGGTGTTAGTTCCTCATTAAAATTCTAGTAGAACTGAGTAGTAAGTATGTCTGATCCTGGGGTTTTCTTTGTTGGAAGAAAAGAGCAATCACATTGCATGTTATTGACATGCTAAGTTGTTTATATCCTTGAAGTTCAATGTTGGCAGGTCATAAGTGTCAAGAAACACATTTCTTCCAGATTTTCCAATTTACTGGGATATAAGTGTTCATAATATTTCCTAATGATCCTCTGGATTTCAGTGGTATCTGTTATAGTATCCTCTATTTTGGCTAGAGGTTGATTAATTTGGGTCTTCTTTTTCTTCCTTTTGATTAGTTTGGTGAAAGCAACTTTGTTTAATTTTTTATAGAAGAAACTCATTCTTACATCAATCATTTTCATCATTCTTTTAGTCTTCATTTGTTTCATTTCTGCCCTGATTTTTATTATTTTTTTCCTTCTAGTTATTTTGGCTTTAGCTTCTTCTTGTTTTAATAAGAACCTGATGCACATCATTAGTTTATGTGAGATATTTCTGATTTTCTTAGTGTAGGTACTCATAGCTGTAAGCTTTTCTCTTAAAACTGCCTTTGCTGTATCCCAGAAGTCCAGGTAAGTTATAATTTCCTTTTTTTAATTGAAACCAGCAATTTTTAAATTTAATGCTACATTTCTTCTATGACATATTGGTAATACAAAAATGCACCATATAATTTTCATGTGCTTTTATATATTTTCTTGCTGTTGATGTCTGTTATTGTTGTTGTTGTTGTTAGGTGCTCTCGAGTGGATTTTTACTCATAGTAGACCTCTGTAGGGTTTTAAATGCCTTTTTAGGAGTGGGCTGCTAGGTCCTTCTCTCAATTTTGCAGTGCCTGAGATGGAAGCCAGTGCCTCAAGAGAGCACAGAATAACACTCTACCAGCAGAACTAAATCCTAGCGTTTGATGTCTAATTGTTTTCTATTGTGACCTGATAACATGCAAGTGATTTTTGTAGTTAAGAGTTGCTTGATGCCTAAATATGACCTATTTTGGATAAAGTTCCATATGTTGTTAAAAAATACGTATTCCACATCTATTGTATGGAATATTCTCCAGATCTCTGCTAAGTTAATTTGACCTGTGGTTGACTTTTGAATTTTTTCTGTTCAGCTGATCAATCTACTGATGGCAGTGGAAAATTAAAGTTACCTACTATCATAGTATCTTGACCCGTCTTTCCTTTTATGTCTACTACTTTTTAAAAAAAAATGGGCACACCAGAGTTTGGTGCAATATACATAGAAGTGTGTGTGTGAATGTATATTATACCTTCTTGATGAATTGTTCTCTTTATGAATACATATTACTTTCTTTAAACCTTCTGACTAATTTAGGATTGAAATAGTCCTTGTCAGATATGAGCATAGTTAATTTTTGCTTTCAGTATCTGTTTGCTTGGAATATCATTGTCCATTCTTACACTTTCAAAAGTACATGTCCCTGCCATTGAAGTGAGTTCTTGTGGATAGAAAGCATTTGGCTCTTATTTTCTAATCAATTCAGCCAGTTTATGACTTTTAATTAGAGAGTTAAACCCATTTAAAATTAGAGATGCCTGCAGCCATATCATTGTGGCATCCAATCCCTTCAGATCTCTGAAGCTAAGCAGTGTTGGGCCTGGTACTTGGATGGGATAATGCCTGGGAACATCAGGTGCTGCAGGCGTGGGAGAAGGACTTGGCAACACACTCCCAAAATACAATCAGCCTTTGAAAACCCTATGAATAGCAGAGAAGCACTGACAGTAGGGTTTTGCATGTTGTACATAGGGTTGCCATGAGTCAGACACTGACTTGACAGCACCTAACAACAAAATTAGAGTTATTGTTGAAAAGTATGTACGAATTTATTCTTTATTCATCTGAGAGTTTTCTCAGTTTACTAAGTTAATATCCGGTGCTTTCCTAATTTTCATGTGTTTATTTTTTTTTCTCTGCAGTATTATTCTTCCCTGAAGTCTGTGACTTTGTATATAATTTTTCCTCTTCTGTGTGTAACCTTCCCTTAAGTGTCTTCTGCAAATCTGGCTTAGTGGTCATCAATTCCTTTAGTTTATGTTTATCATATAAGCTCTTTATTTCTCTTTCTATTTTAAGGATAACATTTCTGCATATAGTAATCTTGGTTGGCACCTATGTTTTAAGGGCTTGAAATATACCAGTCCATCCTTTCCTGGGCTTAAATACTACTAGTGAGAAGACTCTTGGTAATGTGACAAGTTTTACTTTATATATAACTTGGCACTTTTCTATTGTAGTTTTTAGTATTATTTTTTCATTCTATGTTCTTGGCATTTTAGCTACAACAATGAAAATGTGACTTGATTTCTGGTTGTCTATTTGGATTTTTAAATGTCTCTTGTATTTGGATGTCCATATCTTTCCCTAGATTTGGTAAATTTTCCATTACAATTTCATTGAATAGATTTTATAAGAATTTAGTCTTGTTTTGTCTCCCTATTCTACAAAAAAGGTTTATAGATTTTGTCTTTTAATTGTGTCCCAAAGGTATGAACAGCTGTGACCTTGGTTGCTTTTTTTCTCTATTGCTATTGGAAAGTTATAATTCCTACATTTTATCTTCACTCTGCCTACAGCCATAGCACTGTGGTGTCTAATCCCATCAGATCTTGAAAGCTAAGTAGGGTCAGGCCTGGCTAGTACTTGGATGAGAGACTACCTGAGAACACCAGGTGCTGTAGGCTTGGGAGAAAGATGGGACAATCCACTCCCAAAAATCAATCTGCCATTGAAAACTCTATGATTAGCAGAGAGGCATTAACAATAGTGTTTCACCTGTTGTATGTATGGTTGCCTAACAGCAACAACAAATCTTCAATCCATGCTATTTTTGATTGCACCTGGTCTAGTCTATTGGTCATGTTTTCCATTACATTTATTTGATTTACTGAGCTTTTCATTTCCAAGTTTATTATTGTTGTTCTTCTTCTTCTTTTCTTCTTCTTACTTCTGAAATTCACTTCCAATTATTGAAGGGATTTCTTTACTTTCAATTCTTGAAGGGATTTCTTTACTTAATTCATCTCTGTGTTAAATCCTCTTTGAGGCCATTGATCATTTAAAAAACTAGACTTTCCAATTCTCTTTTAACATTTTCAATGGTTGGATTTGGTTATTGAAGCATTATGAATTTTTGGAGGAGAAAGGTTGCCTTGCTTTTTATCATATTTTTTTGTGTTCTACATTGTGATTCGTGCATCTGTTTGGATGGATATCTCTTCCAGTTTTATATGGAAGTCATAGTGGCCAGCCTTCTCTTGAGGGCTCAATCACCAATACATTCAGAGTAGAGAAAACAAACTACCATGACAGCAATAACACAAAAGCAAACCAGATTTAGAGATATAATAAATACCAATTAAAGATAATTACTCTGGCTGGGCACAGTGGTGCACACCTGTAATCCCAGCAGCTAGGGAGGCAGAGGGCTGGGATTTAGCTCAGTTGGTAGAGCGCTGTGCTGCAGTATCTGAGGTCTCGAGTCTCGAGTTCAATTCCCAGCACCGCAAAAAAATGGGAGAAGGACCTGGCAATCCACTCCCAAAGCAATCCCGAAACAGCCATTGAAAACCCTATGTGGGTCCCTATGAGTCGGATACCGACTCAACGGCACCTAACAACAACAACAACAACAACAACAACAGCAGGGAGGCAGAGGCAGGAGGATCACAAGTTCCAGACCAGAGGCAGTCTGCGTAATTTAGTAAGACCCTGTCTCAAAAAGTAAAAAAACTGGGCTGTGGGTGCAACTCAGTGCTCCAGCACTTGCAAAGCGTGCAAGCAGGAGGCCCTGGGTTCAACCCGTAGTACTGCCAAAAAAAAAAAAAAAAAAAGATAATAATAATAATTACTCTGCCACCAATAACCGTAGAAAAGAATAGAGCAAAATAATATATAATATACTATGGAGTTAATAATTAACCAAAATAAAATTAAAAATAATAAAAGAAGGAGGGTAAGAAAAGGAAGAAATAAAGAAGCAACAAGTTAAAGAATGGAAAGAAGAAAAATGAAAGGGAAAGTGTGAGGAAAAGAAAAAATCAACAGATTAAAAATCCAATTACAAAATTAAGATAAATACATAAATATAATTTGATAAAATTTGGGAGAGGAATAAAAAAGAATTATAAAATATGATAAAATAAAGAAACAGTACTGAAATAAGACTGAAAATGAAAAGAAAGAAAAGAAAAGGAAAGTAATAAAGACAAAGAGTTGGAGATAATTCTTTCTGGGTTACTTAATATTAGAATCTGCCAGGTCTAGGGGTTTAGAAGATTATGGTTTAGATCTACTGTGGCTACCCTCTTCTCCGTCTATACCAGTCGGTGCTGTATGTGGGGAGAAGAGAAGCCAGTCAAATATGTGTTGTTAAGTGATATGTCATGACTATCTAGTAGCATGGGGTCAGCAGACATGGAAAGGATTATTCTGCATACCAAGTGTTAGTATCAGAGAGACCAAGGTGGGGGCGAGTTCACTTGGTGTATTGCCCCCTGGGTGAATGTCTCAAGCTTTTTTTCTTAGAGTATTATTATAACATTAATCATTCTTATGAGTCAATGGAAGTTTAGGGTTAGAGTAACTTTAAAAATCAACCTAGGGTTTGTGGGCAGGGAAGGGCATCAGCATATTCTGATAGCTGCACATAATCTACATGTAGACAGAGGCTGTAGTGAAGGTCAAAGTGATAGCAGAAGGGGGTTATTAGGTTTGGAGAGCTTCCAAAGCTTTACATCTTCCTTCCCAAGCAACTAATACTTTCCCTGGCCACTTTTTCCTTAGATTTTCTTCAGTAATCCAGGGATGCCTTCTGTTACAGTGATAGGGCTGCACTTTAAAAGGCTTCCTTTAATTAATTAATTAATTAATTAATTAATTAGGATTGCTGGGGGTTGAACCCAGGACCTCATAAACTTTGCAAGTGCTTTATCACTGAGCTGCACCATCAGCCCATTTTTTACTTTTTTAAAATTTTGTAACACAGTCATAGTAAGTTATGCAGGCTACCTCTGTTTGAACTTGCCATCCTTTCTGCCTCCTCCTCGCCTCCCTCCTGAGTTGCTGGGATTACAGATATATATCACAATGCTCAGTTAGATGCTTCCCTTTTTTATGTATCAGGAGTAACTGTTAGCCCCAAAGAGCTCTGTGACCACTGGGACAGGCATTTTTGCACCTGATTTAAGGGCCCCTACACCCCTCACTCAGGAACAACAAATGCATAAGGTGATAGATGTCCCCTGAGAGGGTGAGAGAATGGGGGAAGCAAAAGCATTGAGTTTTGTTCTTGAAAGGGAGAAACCAGGGAACTGAGCACTTTACCAGCTCTTTTCAGTCCTTTCATTCCATGCTCAGCTGTAAATAACTCTGTGAGAGGGAAAACACTTTGGAAAGTGAAATATCTACTGGATTTAGGCTCAGTATTCTCAGACTCATCTTTCAGCAAACCACATGTGGCAGAGAGTCTGCTCCAGGGACCATGGTATTCAGTAGCCATTGGGCTGGAGATTCCAGACCCCACAGTAATCCACAGGTGATAGGGCTCATTCACAGAGTGCAGAGCCATCAACCACAGAGTCCTCCACAGCTTGAACTCACTGTTACTTAAATTTATCAGCAGGTCTGTATGTGAATTTCCCCCTCTTCATGAACGTTCCTTGTGGCCCTCCCACCCAGGAACTATAGCAGAGTGTCCCAGGACTTGTGAACTCATTATCATTTCTTGTTTTCAGATCTTCAGAGTAGTTTTGTCTCAAACAATAGGCCTTCTCTCAAAATAGTATCTAGCTGTAGAAATCCAAATTATTGGAGTGATGCAATAGATTCCTTCTCCAATGTTAGCCTGACTGTCTACAGGAGGAATTATTGACACACCAAATGCTTCCTCCCTGAGGTGAAGCCTTGGCCCTGATAGTATTTTCAGTGAGTCATTGTTTTGGGGATTGCTTTGGGAGTGGACTGCAACATGCTTCTTCCATTTTTGTGATGCTGGGGATCAAATCCCAGTCCTCAGGAGAGTGTGGAGTAGCACTCTGCCAACTGAGCTAAACTCCAGCCCCTTGGTGACAGTGGGGTACTAACACTCTCCCATAATTATTGTATCTATTCCTATTGACTCCTTTATGTCCAATGTTTGTTCCATGATATTAGGAGCACCAGTATTTGGTGCATAGATGTTTATGATCATTATGCATTCTTGTCTGATTATTCCCTTTATTAATAAGTAGTGACCTGATCAATTTAGGAATAATATCAGCATTGTTGGATATCGATATTGCATTTCTTGCTCTTTTTATTTTTTGGCTACCCCCTTCTTGGTAAATCATATTCCATCCTTTCATTTTCAATCTGTGCAAATCCTTTCAAAGGAGATTAAAGAGACTAAGTAGTTGATTCTTCTTTCTTAATCCAGTTGGCTAATCTATATCTTTTAAAAGAAGAATTCAGACCATTTACATTTAGAGTTATTAAATAGGATGTATTGTTTTGTGTAATTTTATTGGTTGTTGTTCCCATCATTTTAATTGTTGATTGGTCCTTAATTCCTCCCCTATTCATGATAGAGGCCTTTCTCAGTTCTGTTGTCTTGTGTTTGAGTGTTTCTTCTTCAGTAAATAGTAGTCCTTTTAGCATGCTCTGGAGTACTGGTTTGGTGGACATAAATTGTAAGAGTTTTCTTTGAAGCTATAAACATAGCAGTTTTTAGTTTACAGATGATATTTAAATCAGTACTGTTAGATGACATGTATTATTGTTGTTAGGTGCCATTGAGTCTGTATCGGATTCATGGCCACCTTATAAACACTGTTGTCATGCTTCTCTGCTATTCATAGGGTTTTCAATGGCTGATTTTTTGGGGGGGGAAGTGGGTTGCCAGGTTCTTCTCCCAGGCCTAAAGCACCTGATGTTCCCAGGCATTCTCCCATCCAAATACTAACCAGGCCCAACCCCACTTAGCTTCCAAGATCTGACCGGATGGGATGCCACATCTGCAGGCTGATGTTTTATAAGCAAGGAGTAATTGTGGGGAAAAAAAGGGACTGAAAGTTCAGAGGCATTACATCATTGTGATGTTTAAAATAACAAGAGGAAATGAAAACAAAACCAGAGAATTGGTATTGCAGAGGGCAGATTCTAAACCAATACTGTGTATTATAGTGGAAGGCAAACAAGTAAAGTGTTTCTAAGAGGTATAAGTGATCAAACATTTTATATGATTCTGATAGATCAAGAGAAAAGAGAACAGAGTTTCACCCATTGGAGTTAGTAAAATGGAAGTAATAAATTTAAAAGCATCGGAGAAAAAACATGATCATTTAAAAATGTAAAGCGGAAAATCATAGAAAAATTAGAATAAATTAAGTGTAGAGTTAAGAAGGTAGAGACTTTCAAGCACTGTGAAGGTGACAGATTGAACACTCTGTGCAAATTATATAATCAACTAGGCTGCCAGCTCGTTGGATGCTGGCAAATGCCATGAAACTCCTGCTTTGGAGACAAATGACTCTGTTATTCACAGCAATCTCAATAGTTCGAGTAACATTTGTTCAAGTTCTCTAATGTAAATTCCCATAAAGTGGCAAGAAGAGAGCCATTTGATGCACGTGCACATAGTGCGTTGCGTTGTGGAAGAGAAATCCAACATGTTCAAAACTCTAGCAATCAAGCTACTGCCTTTGAATTAACCTACCCAAGACTGTGTTTAAAAATTCAGTTTCAAAAGGCCCTGTTGGGTTACCCATTTCTTTCTAATTAGTGTACTCATTAACCATGTCTGAGAGGCAATGAGTCTTCAGCTCAAGGGACAGCTCTGGGTAGAGGGTTGCCTTCCTCTGCCAGAGGTTCTACTGATTAATAACCCTGGTAACAAAGACTTCTATTTCAAAGGGCTTAATGAGTTTGTGGGCCACCCAAATAATAGCCATTTCCTATATCTTTTTTTTTTTTCTCAGTCAGGAGCCTCTGCTGTGCATTTATGAGATGGAGAAGTACAAACATGTAAAACATCAATATCAAGTGATAATTTGGTAGTGAATGCCACAAAAATGATGCATGGAAATATCCAAAAGGTTCTTAGACAGTGATAGTAGTATTGGCCTCCTTAAAAAATATTACTTTAAACACTTTCCAGTGCCAACAGATCAGTTTGGGAATGCCCAAAGGCTTTACTCATGGGCTTAGGTAGGATGGTAACTTGGGTTCATGTATCCAATACTATAAAAGTTTGAGTCTCTTCTTTCTCCGAACTTTCCACCATGATTGGGTGAATACAAATAAGCTTCATGTATCTAGGGGCAGGAAGACATCAGGTCTAGCCTAAACTGGTTTTGTAGCAGTTTGCTAAAAGGACTTTTGGGCAAAAGCACTCCCATTACCATAAGTGATATACATTTGTTTATGTTTCAGATAATGTGGCAGCAAAAAATAGCTCAATCAAGTGAAATTTCCATTATATAATGTTCATTGGAAACCTCAAATATGATAGTGAAATATTCATTAATGACACTACTTTTTTCATCTTTGGATACACCTGACTTCAACAGTTACAGCCACATCACTTTTCAACTTTGCCCACGTCATTTACACTCTGTGGTTTATTTTAGATTAATGCACAGAGTGGTGTTTCTTTTTAGGTCCATAAAAATTTGAGAGATCTGTTACTTCCTTAGTAAGATAAAGTCTCTTAAATTCTCACCCAATTTCAACACAAGGGCTAAGGAAGATTGCAATGTGGCAGGGATGACCACAGATATTTATCTGCATTTATTTGGACCTTCTTTTCATTCTCTAGTGGATTGCCTTCATCAGTGCTGTAAACCCAATGCTGAACAATAGTATCCAATAATAGTACTTCACATATGGTTTCCCATGTAAAATGGTCTGTCACAGGAAAATCTCACTCAGAGAGTAAATCCACTTCAAAAAATTCTGAGCCCTTTTCATGTTATCTCCAAATGGATCTATGATTGGCATAATAGACTACAGAGGCAGTGGGATAGGAGAGAGCTGGGATTTGACAGCACAGCTGCTGCCATTCTTCCTTAATGAACAATGCATTCTCTGTTCCCTTATCTTCCAAATGAATCAGCTTTTGTTCTAACTATTCACCTGCTTCTACTCAAAGCATTTGTGGATTTTCTACAGACTCTAGAAACATTCTATATACTCAAGAAATTGTAACCATCATCTTTTCATACTTATTGTAGATAAACATCTGTGTGACTATTGCCTGAAAAAAGGCAGAATTTCTTGCTGCTAATGTAATTTTTGGTACTAGTTGGTACAATTGGGTGAGCCTAAGGCCGACCATAAGATATTCCACCTGCCAGGAAGAGAATTAGCATCAACCATGTCATTGTTCATGGAGCTGCCTTTTAATATATATCTGTTTTCTTTGTTTGCAATTAAATCCCTGATTTTGGCAGATGAACAAGCAATAAAGTGGGGAACTATTTATTATTTGATTATCCACAGAATTGAGTCAATATGTTTGCTATTAATCCCATGGACTTTCCCCAAATTCCATTAGGGAGCTATGAGCTCCTTTTCCTTCCTTTTCCCGAAAGTTTTGTCATTATACCATGCAATTCTCATCATCAAAACTGTGAAGAAGTGTGAAATGTCTAAGATTTTGCCCTTCTTGTAAGATAACATGTTCTCCTGCTACAATTTCATGGATATCAAAAGAAAACACAGAGCTCCCAAGTTAGGAAAAAAAGAACATTATTATGTCCAACAATAGCAGTGCCCAGGAATGAAGCACTTCTCCCAAGACCCTAAACCTCAATTCACATACAGAGATGTGAAGAGTGAAGTAATATCTTCACAAACAGTGTCCTCTATTATAAGGAGGGATCTCCCAGCTTAGGAAATGTAAATTTATCATAATGGGATACAAATATTTATTCTGTTTTTTCTACAGTTAAATATTATGTCCATTTTCCAAAACTATTTTCTATAAGTTTTAGAAGGACAGTATAAGAAGAAGGCAGGCAGTGTCTCATCTCTAAGGACACGTGTACACAGGAGCAGCATTGTTCCCCTGCAGAGACACCTTTAAATATATCAGTGTATAATGAGAAAGAACCACAGATGAGAAAACAAAAATGATTGTCACCTTGGATAAAATAATAATTCAAGGATATTTTATTTATAAGTGACATGACTAAATCTAAAAATAGAAAAATTAAAAGTATGGCAAACTATATGCTAGAAAACCTTAACAAAAGAAATTTCAGGTTTCTTTACAAAACTTGTATAAAAGATTTAAAATAAAGCATTATCCAGGTGTTATAGTTCATGTATGTAAATTCAAGCACTCTGGAAGTTGAGGCTGAAGGACTATTGGTTAAAGCCTAGCCTGGGATACACAGAGATTTCTAGGCCATTGAGGGATACATAGCAATATCCTATTTCAAACAACAACAAACGAACCAAAAAAACCAACCAAACAAACAACATATCAACAGCGAAAGACAAGCCAACAAAAAAACCCAGAAAGCATTACTGAATCTAATACTATATCAAAATGATCATACACACATCAGGCTCAATGGCGGCAGAGGTTCATCATAACAAAAATAAATTATTGTGATACATGTCTTTAACACAATAAAGATTTTAAAAAATCACATGATCATCTGAATAGATGAAGAAAAAATATTTCACAGAACACAATACCCATTTATGATTAAAAAAGGAAAAACAACTGAAACTAGGATCAGATAGAAACTATCTTAGTTTAATAAAGGCCATGGGTATAAAGCCTATAGTTAATGTACTAGTCATAAAAAAATGACAGTTTTTCCTCAAAAATCAAGAAAAGGCAAGGATACCTCTTCTTACTACTGCTACTCAACATAACATTTCAAACTCCAGTGAGAGAAATTTGACAAGAAAAAGAAAGAAAATTACTCAAATAGGAAAGGAAGAAGTAAAATTGTTCCTGTTTGCTGATGAAATGATTTTAGACATAAAAAAACCTGAATAGCTCCACAAAAATTGTTAGAAATAATTTCAAAAATTCAATGAAGTTGGAGGGCACAAAATCAACATATAAATATTAGATGCTTTTATCTATACTACCAATGAACTATTTGAAAAGGGAACTAGACAAATATTATTGACATAATACCTAAAAACAAAACTAAGACAAAATTAAACAAAAAACAAGGAATAAACTGAACCAAGACTGTGAAAGATATGTATTGAGTACTACAAAAGAAATTAAATCACAAATGAATAGCACATCCCATGTTAATGGATTGGTAGATTTATATTGTTAAAATATCCATACTGCACAAAGTAATCTATTCAATATATTCTCTACCAAATTTCTCATGCAGTTTTTTAGAGAAACACACATACACACAAATTCCAATATATGTGGAACTACAAAACATCATTGAAAACCAAACCAATCTTGAGAAAGAAGAGTAAAGTTAACAGTATCATAATTTCTGATTTCAAAATAAATTACCAAGCTACAATATACAAAAATATTGTGCATGTTTTAGGTGCCTATAATCCTAGTGACTCCAAAAGCTAAAGTAAGAGGATCATGATTTTGAGACTGAGGCAGCATGCACGATCCTTTCTCAAAATAAAAGGGGATTTGGGGTGCAAATCAGTAGTGGAGAGCTTGCCTAGCATGCCCTGGTTTCAACCTCTTAGTGCTGGAAAAATAAAGTATGGTACTAGAATGAAGGTAAACAAGAAGAACAATGAAACAAAAAAGTATAAAAGTAAATCCACCAATGTGTAGTCAACTGATATTTTACAATGTTTCAACAATACAAGTAGGGGAAATAGTCTCCTCAACAAACATTTAAAAAAAAACAGATATCCACATGCAAAAGAATAAAACTGGATCCTTATCTTCCATATACACAAAAGGGAATTTAAAATGAATTAAGAAACTTAACCAGATCATATGAAAATATAAATCATTTGGGATAAAATAGAACATGTTTCATAACTCTGGTTTAGTCATTGATTTTGTGAATATGGCCTCCCTAAATAAGGCAATGAAACTAAGAATTAACAAGTGATACTACATTAAGACAAAAAGCTTCTCTCCTACAAATAGATCAATCAGCAATGCAAAAACAAGTCAACCTATGGAATGAGAAAATATTTGCAAAGTATTTATCTGATAAGAAGTTAATATCCAGTAAAACTAAGGATCTCCTACAACTAAATAACTAGACCTTAAAACAGCACCCCAAACGTATAAACAAACAAAAAACAAATAAGAAATCAACTCAAACAACAACAAAACTACTCAGTTAAAAGAAGATGTTGAGCACTTGAGTCGACATGTAGGAAATGATGCTCAACATCACAGTCAGAGAAACATAAGTCAAAACTACAATATGGTATTACCTCAAATCTGTCAAGATTCAAAAAACAAAAGACAAAAATTTTTGGAGGAGTTAAGAAGAATTTGGACTCCTTATACACTGTTGGTGGAACCTTGTATAATGGTGATGGAAATGCAAAAAGGTGTACCCTATTTATAAAAAATGGGAGAAGGACCTGGCAATCCACTCCCAAGGCAATCCCGAAACAGTCAGCCATTGAAAACCCTATGAGGGTGGCTATAAGTCGGATACCGACTCTACGGCACCTAACAACAACAACAACATTTATAAAAAAAACATATGAAGACCCTGTTTTTAAATTAAATATTTAAAATATAAAAATAATTCTTCAATTAAAACTAAACCTATTATAAAAACAAATAATCCTACTTCTGTGTATTTATCCAAATGAATTAAAATCAGGACCTTGAAGAGATATTAATGTGTTTCCTGCATCATATTCACAGTAGCTAGGATACTGAAATAGTCTAAATATTTACTTTGTTATGATCCACACAGTCAAATGCCTTTGCACAGTCAATAAAACATAGTCATCTTTCTGATATTCTCAGCTTTTGGCTAATATCCATCTGACATAAGTGATGATGTCCTTGGTTCCACACCCTCTTCTTAATCCAGCTTGATTTTCCAGCAGCTCACTGTCTATATACTACTGCAGTTGCTTTATAATAACCATTAGCAAAATTTTGCTTATGTGTGATATTAATGATATCATTCAATAGTTTCCACTTTTAATTAGATTCCCTTTGTTGGGAATAGGCACAAATATGGATCTCTTCCTGTCATTTGGCCAGGTAGCTATTTTCCAAATCTCTTGGCATAAACAACTTAGCACCTCCAGTGCTGCATCTGTTCGTTGTTGAAACATTTGTATTGATGTTCCATCAATTCCTGGAGCCTTGTTTTACACAAGTTCCTTTAAGGCAGCTTCCACTTCATCCTATATTCCTATCAGTTCCTGATCATGTGTAACCTCTTGAAATGGTTGGTCATCCACCAATTCTTTCTGGTATAATGACTGAGTATTCTTTCCATCTTAGTTTGACTTTTCCTGTGTCATTTAATATTTTGCCTGTAAAATCTTTCACTATTGGCACTAGAAGCTTATTTTTTTTCCTTCAGTTCCTTAAGTTTGAGAAAAACAGAGTGTGTTCTTCCCTTTTAGTTTTCTGTTTCCAGCTCTTTGCACATCAATTATAATATTTGATTTTGTCTTCTTGAGCTGGCCTCAAGAATATAAACAGAATATTTCAATTCTGTTTAGTTCCATTATTTCTTCCCTTTACTTGAGCTGCCTGAAGTTCAAGGGCAAGTTTTAGAGTCTGTTTTGACATGTAGTTTGATCTTTTCTTTTTTTCCTCTTTTATATAACATTTTGTTTTCTCATAAATGATGTCTTGGGTGTCATGTCACAATCCATCTGGTGTTCTATCATTTGTGTCTAATGCATTAAGCCTGTTCTCAAGGTGGTCTTTGAACTCAGGTGGGATATACTCAAGGTCATATCTTGGCTCTCATACACTTGTAATTTTCTCCAGTTTCAGTTTGAACCTGAGTATGAGCACTTAATAGTTTGATCTGTAATCAGAACCTGGTCTCATTCTGACAATTGATATTAAGCCTTTCCATTGTCTCCACAAATGTAGTCAGTTTGGATCCTGTATGCTCCATCTCTTCCAGTCAGTTGGCCAAGTAGCAGTTTTCCAAATCTGTTGGCATAAACATGTTAACACCTCCAGTGCTGCATCTGTTTGTTGAAACATCTCTATTGGTATCCCATCATTATGACTAAACATCAACAAAACAAAAATCCTTATGACTGGGTCAGCACACAACTTCACATTAAATGGAGAAAAGATTGAGGTTGTCCAAGATTTTACTTTGCTTGGCTCTATAATCAACACCCATGGAAGCAGCAGTCAAGAAATCCAAAGACGCATTGCTCTAGGAAAAGCTGTGGCAAAAGATCTCTTTAGAGTATTGAAAAGCAAAGATGTCACATTGAAGA
>VMDO01036265.1:0-15304 GCA_007922755.1 Pedetes capensis
ACATCATGTTTGGAAGACTGGCAGGTCAACGCAAAAGAGGAAAACCCTCCACCAGGTGGACTGACACAGCGTCTGCAACAATGGGCTTAAACATAAATAAGATCGTTTGCTTGGCACAGAATTGGGAAGTGTTTCGATCTGCTGTACATAGGGTCGCTATGAGTCAGACTCGACTCGACAGCACCTAACAACAACAACAGCATGTACCACAGCTCACCTCTTCCACTTGTTCAAGAAGATGGTAGACAGGGCATTAGAAAAAATATTTATGGATGGCACAAGCCTCAGAAGAAGATCATCTGTAGTACTAAGGAGGACCTGTGTGTCAAGGTATATGATTGTAGAGTCCCTACCCTCTGGCGATCATTTTCATATCCCAGTTGCACTCACTTGAGTAGGAAAGGCCTTTGGGTAGTCCACATCTCCCTCATCCCAGACTGCTTTCACAGGGAATTCTGGGCTAAGTGTGCCCAGGACCCATTCACATGTCCACAAGTGACCATCATCATTCTTAACACATCGAGACCCTTCCTTCTCTGGGAAAAGAAAATAAATCAGGCCCAAGGTGGTGAGAATTCATAGTATTTTTATCCTTTTTTCCCTTTCCCTTTGTTCTCCAAGTATAAACTGGATGAAAGTTTGGACACCAATGTGCTGTTATTTCTTGTTTTTTGATTGCTAAATTTGATTAACCTCTGAGTAAAAGCTAAGGGATCTCAATTCAAGGTGATTCAAATCTTCAACTTAGGTCCTAACAATCGAAAACACAGTGGAATATCTGTTACCTCATAGTTGCTCCATCATCTGTCTCAATTATTGCAGAGGATGAACAACCAACAGGCCAGTGGACTAAGCTAGAAACCTGGACCTTTCTATAGTTTCTCTCTCCTCATCCTCCTGGGTCCCTAAGACTTAAGTGTTTGATCTCTCTTCTATTTTCTGTATCTGTCATCCAACTTAGGCCATTAGAATGATCTCTCTTAAACACATGCTTGAATACTTCATTCCTTTTCCTAAGATTTTTAGTGCCTTTGTATCTTCAAATAAAAATCAAATTTCTTGGGAAGTCAGACAAAGTCTTTAAAAATAACTGATGCTGATCAATCACCTCCCTGTTTCAGCTATACTTAAAGGTAGGTTCTCGTGGGGACCTTGCTCTTTCATGACTCTCTAAATTTTTAAATTCTTTTCGTGCAACTTTTCAAATCTTTTCTGCTTGTCTCTCCCCTTCATCTCCAATATTCTGGCTAGTTCCAAATCATTCCATGTGACTCAGATCAAACATTATCTTTCTTGGTAAGCCCTCATATAACCTCTGTCCCTGACTCAGGTAGAGATTGTGTCTTTTTCTTTCATTCTGTGCTTATCGATACTATTCAATTTTATTATATTGTCTCCACTGGGTCACCTTTTTGTGAAGCTAAGATGTGTGGAATAGTGGTTGAGAATGTGGGCTTTGCAGTTATGCAGACCTATTAGTCACATGTATGACCAAGACAAGCTTTGGTTTCTGCATGTATTATGAAGAACTATTGATTTAGAAAGATAATGCAAATAGGATGCATTCATTTGCCTGGTGCATAGTAAGGGTGGGATATTGTTTGTTGGTTTTAATAGGGTTAGTAGAAATAGTATCTTTAATCCTTAGAAGATACCTAGTAAGTTGATTGATTAAATAATCCTATATCAAGTACAATTGGCTTATAAAATCATAAGAAGAACTTGTATAAGAATAACTTTTTTTTTTTTTCAAGAAAGAGTCTTGCTCTGTAGCCCAGGCTGGCCTAGAACTTGCTATGTAGACCAAGCTGGCCTCGAACTCACAATCCTTCTGCTTCAGTCTTCTTAGTGCTTGGATTATAAACATGTGCTACCACATTCATCTCTAACTTGAATTTTTTTAATAAGAAAGTGATTTGAAATTCCAAGTAGTTTAGATATCCACCATTTTCACATTGTATTGGGAGGACATGAATATGGAATAGTCTAAATTTTACAACTGCCACTTAAGATGCAGGGTCAGGAAACAAAAACTGCGAGTGTTCATTTACCTTAAATTTTTGATATCCTCTGGCAAAATTCTGATGTGCCACAAATTATGAATAATATAAAGAAGACTTCTGAGAAAGATTTTTTGAAGTAAATGGTATATAATATTTTTAATAGACTGGAAATTTCACGTCATGAATTCTTAAATATATCATTCCTATACTTGTTGTTGTTGGGTGCCATCGACTTGGGTCTGACTCATAGCTACCCTCATGGAGTTCTCAGACCCTCATCAGGTTTTCAAGGGCTGTTTTGGGATTGCTTCAGGAGTGGACTGCAACATCCTTCTGTTGTTTGTGTGGTGCTGGAGATCAAACCTGCATCCTCAGATCAAACCTGTAGAACAGCACTCTACTAACTGAGTTAAACCCCAGCCCAATTTCTATATAGATCTTATTATTTATTTTCATGTGTGAATCAGTTAGTATCAGATGCTTGAAAGGTGTTTTTCTTTATTCTTTAACTCTGTGTAATTATCATTCACAAACCAAATTAGATAGGATTATATTTATAACTGGCCTGCAGCTGTAGCCATGTGTCATCCAATCCCGTCAGATCTCGGAAGCTAAGCAGGGTTGGGCCTGGTTAGTACCTGGATGGGAGACCGCCTGGGAACACCAGATGCTGTAGGGTTGGGAGAAGGACCTGGCAACCCCCTCTCAAAAATCAATCTGCCATTGAAAACCCTATGAACAGCAGAGAAGCACTGGCAATAGTGTTTCCCCTGTTGTACAGAGGGTTGCTGTGAGTCGGATACTGACTTGACGGCACCTAACAACAACAATATTTACAACAGTTTTATTATTAATAAATCAATCTATTAGTAATTAATATAACTAAGTCTTGGTAATACATACCAGTACAAGCCAATGAAGTAGACCAGAGTTTGAACAATTCCTTAAATATTTTTATTATTGGAATTTGTAATGCTTTGGTGCTATCATTTGAATATGAAGCATAAATACATAGGAAGATACATTAGAGCCACACAATAAAGCTACTCTGTACGCTTAGGCAGGGCTGCATGTGCAGAGAGCCATTCGATGAGCTTGGAGACTACTCAGGTGGTCTGAAGGCAGAAAGGACCTTACACATTATTGAGTCCAACTTTTCATGTAACTGATAGCCCTCTCTGAGCTCTGCCTCATGAATTATTATCTAGAATTTTTTTGACTATTTCCAGTTGGACTCCTCTAGTTCATGAGATTTCAAATAGCTCTAGTGAGTTGTTTAGCTTCTTTTTAACAAAACACTACTTTGCTTTAACTTTCACCAATTTGTCTTCATTCTTTTCTGACAGTGTATTTAGAGTACAACTTTTATTCAATGAAAAATCACTTCAAATAATACTTTATATCATATGGATATTTTGTAGAGTAGACTACAATATTTCTACTAGAACTTCTAGAATTTCTAAGATGCAAATTAGGTTTTCTGTGACAGGAGAAAAATTAGGTTATTCTAAAAGTTTTAGTTATACTTTGGGAGATAATGTTTTCTTCCAGAGCAAAGCAACTATTTGTACAAATTGATAGTGAAAAGATGGGCTGCAGGATTTGGTCTGGCAGGTGAGTCTTCTGCAGGGTCAATGTTTGTTGATAGTTTTCTAGGAGCAAGAAGGTATTGGTGAAGTGGCAGAGAAGAAAGCAGGAGCCAGAAGGCAGCAGGAGAGAGGTGACATGAGATGGCCAGAGGCCAGGGCCTGAAGGGAAATATGGCCAGGGGAAGCAAATCATGTGAGGAGCACAGCAACAGCACTCAAGATGGAACAATGTTGGAAATCCATTTTTGGTTTGCATAATGAGTCCAAGTAGTCTCTTCCATCTTCAGACACATGACACTTAGCTGTTAGTTACAGCCTATTTGACACACTGCCTCTTATCCAGTAATGTGTTTTACTTTGGTACTTTGGGGAGATTTGATGGAGAATGGGGCTGCATTTCACAAATGTGTCAACCAGGTGAACTGGGAAACAATAATGCTACAGAGATTCTTGAGAATATTTGGGCATGGGGTTGACACTGAATTTTTCTACCCAACATTTGGGAAGATGATATTAATCTTGAAAATGAAAACATTATACATGTAAGGAAGCTGGGCCCAAGAAATTTGGAAGAGTTTAGGATACCCAGGCTATTAACACAGCTTATGCTTCAAAAAACTGAAATCTTATAGTGGTACCTGACTATTCAGAATACATCTGGTCATGTTATGGTGTGGAATAGAGGAATTATTCTACTTTTCTTCAATATTAGTGTTTCTTGTATTTTGTAAAAGTAGGTCTTTAGAATTAATCATAACTCTCTAGATTTCTTTTTTAAAAATCACTGCAGAGTGGACAATTGTCTCTTATGTTGGACTCTCTCATTTAAATAATAATACATAAGGTCCAAATATTGCATTTTTCCCTTTAATCACAGCCTTGTCTCTTGCATAATTACAAATAATTTGCCTGAATTATGATCTCCTAAAGAGGTGATGTGGCATAGGGGAAACCTACTAAACTTGGAATTGGAAGATTCTGATTCCATTATTAGCTCTGCTAATCATAATATAAATGATTTGAATGTCACAAATTCTGAGTCTGAGTTTCTTTATTTATGAAATTAGAATAAAAGCCAGTTGGTGTGACATATTCCTGTAATAACAATGACTTGGGAAGCTGAAGGAGGAGGATTACAACTTTGAGGGCATACCCTGTACAATTTAGTGAGACCTTGTCTCAAAAAAGAAAAAAAGGGACTGGGGTACAACTCAGTGGTAGATCTTTTGCCAGGCATGTGCAAGGCCCTGGGTTCAACTGCAAAAAAAAAAAAAAAAAAGAATATAAATGATAACATCCATAGATGCCTTACAGAATTGCGGTGATTGTCAAATGCCATGACATTAAAATATCTGGTAAACCCTACTACTCTACAGAAATATGCAATAATATCATCCTAATTGTTTAATAAATTGTACCATAAACAAATCATGTTAGGCATAGGGGGTACGAATGTTGTATTAGAGATAGTTTTGAAATTGCATGTTTAAAAAATAATCAGTGAGAGAAATGGAGATATCCTTGACTTGCCAATGAAATCATTATTTTGCTTCTGTAACTTTGTTTCTCTGCTTAACCAAACCATCCAAATGACTAATTATCTGTACATTAATCCTTTTTCAATCAACTAACTTCTTCAGAAAAATTATATATCCTCTTAAAAAATTGGTGACTATGCTATACCATTTACTGCTTTAGGAAATTACCTACTCAAAGAGATGGGTAGCTTTTTTTTTCTACAGAGGGCCACTCTTCATTAGTTAAACCAAGTAGAACAAAACAAACAAAACTCCTTTCCCCCAAAAGAATCTCAAGCCATCTAATATGCTTTCATGTTTTCTAGTGATGAAGCATGCATGTATATTTCATGAATAATAGATAATACAGTTTTGTATCATGGCCAATTAAGGAATGAGGTACACTGAAGGAGAAAAGAGATATAATAAGAGAGAGAAGACACAGCAGAGCAAGCGGGAAGAAAGACTGAGACAAGAGAAGACAGGGAAGAAAAGGGAAGAGTTTAAAGACAGGATATTTCATTCATTGTGTTTTGAATCCTTACATATCTTTGCTTTACTGCCTCATCCCTCAATTTCCTTTCTAAAAGCTCAGGAAAGCATTGTTCTGTCCATATCTATTGAAATTCATGACCTATTCTCACCCCCAGTATCTTCTTCTCAGTGTCTCCCCTATTGCTAAGACTCCTGCTTTTCCCATCATCCCCTTTCCCACCTCAACCCAGCTCACCCTGATCTGAAGACCTAGGTTCTCCCAGAGCCCACCCTGCACTCACAGGCCCTCCCTGAGCCATCTCTCTCTGGGTGACTTAAGTCCTGCTGCCATTACAGCATTCGTGTTTCTTCCTCACACAGTTTAACTGGTGAAACTAACTGGTTGGGACATACTTGCTCTTTTTCTGAAAATCTCAGAATAAAGGACAGTGCATGAGTAGGGCCCTCAATCACATAATGAGAATTCTATTTTGCACACTTGCCCATGTGAATGAGCTTATCAGTGAAGAAAGTGATGCTGGGTAGGCAATCAGTAAGGAAACTTGCCAGGGACTCAATGAAGTGAAGTTCATGACTGATCTCAGTTTATTGTCTGTGTTCTTTTTGGACTATTTAAAGCATATATTTTAGAACTAGGGAGAGAGAATTAAATATTGTCCTGACTAGTTTTCATTCTGGGAAGACTGTAAACTGATTCTTACCTTCTCTAGGCTCTAAGGTCCACAGTGACATGGCATGCACAAAAAAAAAACAAAACAAAAAACAAAACAAAAAAAAAACCCAAAGATGGTGAACCATTTTTCTGTGAGATCAAAGCACAGTAGATAGGTTTATTCATCCTGTAATCTGGAGTGAACTTTCAATGATGCCAATTGACAGAAGCTTCATTCTGCCTTAGATGGCCCAAAACTCCAGTGAATGCTAATGGCCAGCACAGTATGTATTTGGTGACTGTGTGCCTCTGTACTGACTGGTGTTGAAGCAGATTCCATTTGGAAATTGGCTAGATTCTTTGTGTCTCATGGGACTCCCTAGAATTTATAGTGTATATTTGTATTTGTATAGTCAGTACATTTTCTTCAGACTTCATAGTACAGGCCTGTAATCTCAGCAACTAGGGAGACCAAGGCAGGAGGATAGCAGGTTTGAGGCCAGAGGCAGCTTGTACAAATTATCAATACTCTGTCTAAAAATAAAAAATAAAAAATGGGCTGAAGTTGAGGCTAGTGGTAGAGCTCTTGTCAAGCATGCTGGAAATTCTGGGTTTAACCTACCAGTACTGAAAAAAGACAACAACAACAACAACAACAACAATGACAGCAACAACAGTGCATTTTTTTACTGAAGTATGAATATGTTTTGCTAAGTGTAATTAAAATCATTGCATTTAAACTTTGAATACAGCAAATATATATATTCTAAATTTATTTATAATAATAATAATGTGCTATATAATACTTAGTGTGCATAAATATTGTTCTAAGGGCTTACCCTATATCAATTAATTTACTGTATCACAACTCTAGGAGGTTAATTTTTTTTATTAACCTCAATTTACATATCAGGGTATTAAGGCAGAAGGGAGGTTAAGTGATTTGCCTAAATTACACAAAAACTCAAATTTATAAAAATCTTTACTCCAGGAAGTGTCTGACATAGCAAAAATTTTTTTTTTTTTTTTTTTTTTTTTTGTATGCGAGCCTGGGATGTTAGACCCAGGGCCTGGCGCTTGCATGCTCTGCAAGTGCTGGTTTGAGACAGGGTCTCGCTAATTTACGCAAACTGCCTCTGGTCTTGAACTTGCGATCCTCCCGCCTCCGCCTCCCAAGCCGCTGGGATTACAGGCATGCGCCACCGCTCCCGCTGACATAGCAAAATTTGACAGAACTGTGTTTATGTGGAGAAAAACAAGGAGTAAGGGGGAGGGTGCCCACTTTAGTGACTCCTTGAACTGAGACTTAGTGATGAGGAGAGAAGATTAGAAGGCTCAGATGCACATGTTGAGGCAGTGTTGTTTTAGGAAGTATAAAAGTGTCAGAAAATTTAGGAGAAAAGGAACGGATCTCGACCTTTTATGGGGATCATCAGTAGATAAAACAGTGTGTGAAGATAAGAAAATTAAATAGCTTGAGGATAAGTAAGACAAGTTAACAGAGAGACTTGTGAGCCAAGCATAGTTCTGTTACTGATTCATGCTTGAGTTGTTCTAAAAGGATAGTTTTTTTTTTTTTTTAAACAATGTGTCGCTATGTAGCCCAAGCTGGCCTCTGTCTCATGATCCTCTCTCCTCAGCCTCCCATAGGTTAGGGTTTCAGGCATGTGCCATTATGCCTGAGTAAGGGGACAGTTTCAGTGTTCTATAGAATTGATTGTAAGCTTGGATGAAAAAGATTGGACTTCCTTAGTGACCAAAGGTGTCCCATACAAGTGGTTCTACCCTTGGGTTGGGGGTGAAAGGAAGGAACCATGGAGGAATTTTCCCAAAGGAACACACAGGCAGCCGTCAGCCACTGCATGTATTACAACTGGCTATAAATAATACAAATTATATTCATACCTCAATACAAATACAATTATCTAAAAATGGTAGGGGGACCAATTGGATGTAGAGATAATACTTTATTTTAAAATGCTAACAAGAATTTGATGGGTTACTGTGGATACTTGTTTTCTATCAGAGTTGCAAGTTAATTTTCTCAGAGCCAAAATTCTCTTTTTATAATATGTATTTGGTAATGTTACCACTACTTTCCTGCAATAAACTCGCTGGATAACATAAAGGAAAGCTAAATAAAGCAATTAATATTAAAATGATGTGTATTTCCAAATATTAAGACTCTTTCAAAAAACACTAAAAGCCACGAGATAGATGCATGTCCTTGTTTGAAGAATTTGTGTGGATTTGATGGTATAAATACAGATACAGTTGTGTTATAGCAGAGACCAAACGTCGTAAGTGGGGTTACTGTCAGTGATATTATTTGCAAGAATGATGAACAAATGTAGGTAAAATTTCAAACAAAATAAAATATAATTTTCTGTCACTTTCTGCAGTACCTGCCAGATTCAATCCTAGTTATTCATAGTTTTAATCTGTGAAAGGGTAAAAAACAGGTTGTGATGTCTGTAAATTATCAGGTTGATTAGAATAATATTTTTGGCTTGTCAGTAACTTGCCTAGGCCAAGTGAGAAATATACAACAATATATCCCAAAACTGTTTTACTTAAAACAACAATCATGTTATTTCCCACAATTTATTGAATTGGTTGGACAATTCATTTCTGAGAAAACCAGTGCAATCTCTCCCCACGTTTTCAAATCTCCACCTTGGTAACTTCTATTTGTTTGTCAAATCTCAGTTCATATATCAATTTGCTAAGGAGATTTTTCCTGATTCTGACAAAATTGAATTCCTACAGAATTCATTTCCTAATGCTCACCATATTTTTAATTTCTTACTGTACATTTTGTGGGGATAAATGCTTTGTTTTGTTCACCATTGTATCTTGGTAACCTTGTCCTGTTGTCAGGTGCCATCAAGTTGGATCCAATTTATAGCGACCTTAAGTAAAACAGAATGAAACACTATGCCATGCACATGATCTTTTTATGTTTGAGCTCATTGTTGTATCCACTATATTTCTTTTCATTTTGAGTAGTGCCACATCAGCAAAAGGAGGTTCCAGGGGCTTTTGTCCATTTTCATCATGAAGGTCAACTTCTACTCTGAGGAGGCAAATTCTTTCTCAGTGGTTTCTTGAATGCTTTTCTGTCTGGGAGTTTCATTTTCCAGTGCTATATTTGGCAGTGCTTCTCTGCTATTCATAGAGTTTTCAATGGCTACTTGTTTCCAGAGTGGGCTACTGGGTCTTTCTCTCTAGTCTGTCTTAATCTAGAAGCTTGGCTGAAACTTGTCCACCATTAGTGGTCCTACTGGTATCTGAGCCTGCAGCCATAGCCCTGTGGCATCTGATCCCGTCAGGGGTCGGGCCTGGTTACTACTTGGATGGGAGACCACCTGAGAACATCAGGTGCTGTAGGCTTGGGAGACAGATCCAGCAACCCACTCCCCAAAATTAATCTGCCATTGAAAACCCTATGAATAGCAGAGAAGCACTGACAATAGTGTTTCGCATGTTCTACGTAGGCTTGCTATGAGCCAGATACCTACTCAATGGCACCTAACAACAACAACTGGTATCTGAAATACCAGTGGCATAGCTTTCGGCATCACAGCAACATGCAACTCCCCACAGTATGACAACCTGACAGACACATGGGGAATCTTGTCCTAGATAGTTAAAAAATTATTTCCATTAAATTGCACTGAGTTGATTTGAAATTAAATTTATTGATCCATTGCCAAAGGCATTGTGACCTAATAATTTTTTAAAGTGGGACGTAATAGTTTCAGAAAATATTGATGTAGCTGGGCACCATACTGTAATCCCAGTGATTTGGGAGGTGGAGGCAGGAGGATCATGAATTTGAGGCCAGAGGCAGACTGTATAACTTAGACCCTATCTCAAAATGAAAAAAAAAAAAAGATAAAAATAAAAAGAGACCGGAGGTATAGCTCAATGGTAAAGTACTTTGGGGCCAGGGTCCATTCCCCTAGTACCAAAAGGGAAAAAAAAGTAAAAAGAAAAATGAAGAAAGAAAATATTGGTGTATTACTTAAATATCATTGTATAAGTTAAAGAAAATATTACCCTTGAAGATCATAGGAAATGAAAATTGTGATCAGTGGAAAGATCTCCCCATACTCACTCTACAATGAATTGTTCTATCGTTACATCCACTATACTGCTAGTTGGCATTTAGAATCTTCTTTGGGTATCCATCCTTACCTACCTGGGTTTCTAACCAATTTCTGTCCTACATGTTTTGACTACTAACTTGGGACTGTGAACTTCGTTTGAGACCTCAGCTATTTGTACTAAAACTTTCCTAAGGATTTATCCTGAGTTTTGAATTATCCTTCAGTCTCACTGTAACATGTCCATCCCTTAAGTAGTTTATTCTTGACTCTATTCTCACATCATCCATCATAATTTATGACTCAGTTTTGCAGATGTGAGTCTCAGTATGAACCTATTCATGTAAGCCTATGTTTGTCCTGAGCCTGAGGAGTGGCCTAGGGCCACTCACAAAATTGTTTGAGGGAATGAGTCAAGAACACAACTCTCCTTATTTCCATTCCCCCAGTGTGGATCCCCTATGCAGATTATGGTGGTGTAGTCACATTAGTAATCTTTTAAAATATCTTCTTGTCATTAATGCTGAGCTCTCTCATGGATCTAGAATTAAAACTATGGGATAATTTACCACTAATATATATAAAGGGTATTTCTTTTGAGTTTCCTAGGATTCAAGTTAGAGAGGCTCTGTGGTGTTGGCTTATCCAGGGCAATCTACTTGGACTAGCAGAGATAGCCTCCATGTAAAAAACAATTTCTAGAGTGCCTCACAAGTGTCTTATCAGAAACTCTTGAAAAGTCCTCTTTTAGTACTTCTTTGTGTGCACCCCATGAAAACTCCCTGAATTACTGGTTTTTCTCTGCCTCTACTTGATGCAATACTAATTCTTGTACAAGAAACTGGAACCTGGGAGAGTAAACTGGGATGTTTGAAGGCAATTTTTTTATTTGCAAGCCCACATTACACATATGCTTAATCAGCCTTGTAGTTTGAATAAGTAGTAGAAGCAATACTCTGTATTTGAGCTATTTTGAGACATTGAAAATGTTGCATCTTTTTCAAAGTTGGCCACATCTTTTTTGATACTCTTCCCACTCTGAACATAAAACAGGTGCACTAGTAATCATTGGCAAAAAGTGAAAAAGGTTTTGCATTGAAGGCTGATTATTTTTTGTAGTTTACTTTATCTTAGTCATCAGTGTTGATTTAGAGATATTAAGTATGGTAATAACTTGAAGCCAAATTAGTGAAGATTTGGCCGGCACTAACCAGGGTTTGCTTTAGCTGTGGGAGGAACTTGCAAAAGGCAATATTGATTATGTCTGGGATATGCCAATTATAATTTGACATTCTGATTTCTGCTTTTTGTTTAACTCAGAAGCAGATTCTGCTTTGCTCTATTTGTGAAAGACAACTGGATGAGTGAAGATTACTATGCAATAAGACTAGCAATTTATCTGAAATTAGATGCAGAGTGAAAACAAAATCTCCTTTTTGCTCTTTCTGACTGGGTAGAGATGAGGAATATTACTGACCAACATTATTTAGATAAAAAGAGACAGATGAAAAGATTAAGAAAGCCAGAAATGATACTTGAGTTGAAAGTTAAAACAAAATATAATTAAGTACAGCACTTTCAAGATTTTATATATGATTATGTTGCTGCTGTTGTTATTAGGTGCCATCAAATCAGATCCAACTCATAGCAACCATACATACAGCAGAACAAAACACTACCCAACACTGTGCTATGCACATGATCTTTTTATGTTTGAGCCTATTATTGCAGCTGCTATGTTTCTTCTCATTTTGAGTCATGCTACATCAGCAAAAGGAGGTCCCAGGGGCTTTACTCCATTCCTATCATTAAGATGGGGCTGGGATTTAGCTCAGTGGTAGAGCACTGCGCTGCAGTCTCTGAGGTCCCGAGTTCAATTCCCAGCACCGCAAAAATGGGAGAAGGGCCTGGCAATCCACTCCCGAGGCAATCCCAAAAAAGTCAGCCATTGAAAACCCTATGAGGGTCACTATGAGTAGGATACTGACTCCACGGCACCTAACAACAACAACAACAACAACAACAACAACAATCATTAAGATGGACTCTATGTTGAGGAGGCAACTCCTCCCCAGTAGTTTCTTGAATGCCTTCCAGCCTGGGGGGACTATCATCTGACACTATATCTGACAGTGCTTCTCTGCTATTCATAGCGTTTTGAATAGCTGATTGTTTCAGGAGTGGGCTACGGGGTCCTTCTCCCTAGTCTATCTTAGTCTGGAAGCTCAGCTGAAACCTGTCTACCATGGGTGACCTGCTGGTACCTGAAATACCAGTGGCATAGCTTTCATCATCACAACAACACACATAGTCCTAAAGCATGACAAGCTAACAGACATGTGGAGGATATATGATTATAGTGGGAAAAAGTGAGGAAATTCTGTCACCACAAAAGAAATAACTGAGGACTGAAATGATGCGGAATGAATTGACATTATAGAAAATGGATAATTTAGAGAAGTTGTCAGTTTGTGATCAGTATAGTCTATAACCCATGATAAAGGTGTTATTTTGTCTAAGGCAATTGTACTCTACTATGTAAATAGAAGGTTAAACAGGACTTTTCTTCTATCAGTTTTGGCTGAGGCATGAAGATACTGAAGCTATACTCAAGAATGAATTATGAGGCTGATTCTTCATCTGAGAATCAGAGAGTTGACTCTCACTCATGTTGGGGACCAAGGAAGTTGAGAAAAAACAGGATTTTTTGATGTGGTTTTAGAGAGAACTCTGATTGCTCTGGGGACTCTCCTTATGGCTAACATGGGTGTTATTTGAGAGGAATCTTTACCTCAAGTCTTGTGAGAGAGAATTTTATACGTTCACAGGCTCAGAGGACTTGATGTGTATTCCTAAGTATTGGGGAACAGAAAGTCCTGGTATCTGATTCACATTTGAATAAGTTAAAACAACTTCTAAGGGAAAGGGCCCCAACTGGGAAGTTTCTACATGTGTCTCTGGTAGAAGATCAAATGTGCATGAATGATAACCATGATGGGAAACTCAGTAGGAATGTTAGCCTAGGGTCATTTAAACATGGGGCCTTGCAAAAGAAGATGGCGTATCTTATCTGGGAAGCTCAGAATAAGTGGCTAAGTGCTACACCACAGAGGTCAGAAGCATCAGGAGGATTAGGATCACCAGCCACAGGTGAGGCACCACCTAGGAAAAGAGAATTGCGGAGAGGTTTCCAGCATGAATGTCTCCACGGACTCTGTCAAAAGCACTCATCAAAGAATGAGTCTGTTTTACTGTCTGCCAGACCTGAAGAACATTGGGCCTTTTCGTATAGTTCAATTGAGTAAGAACTTTCCTTTATCTCTTCTATCACATGTTTTGTCCCAGAAGACTAAAAAGTAAGCATCTGTTGGATAAGGTTGAGAGGAAAATAAAATGAGAAAAGGAAAGAAATGGAATAGGTCAAGTCTTATTCTTGAAGGCAGGTAGCCCATCTGCTGCCAGCTTTAGCTGGGCAACAGTGAGGAAGGACTTGGTTGTGAATGAAGTATGAAGTGTTAGCTAATGTTCTGCTCATATATTTCTGAACAAAGGGTTATACTACCCTTTAGAAACAGGAATTTTTATTACTGACAAGATACTAGAAAATCATGAGGCCTCTGACTTTTAATCCATTAGCAGGAGTAAAACTTTTTCCTATGGTCAGGCTTAAAGGACAGTTTCAGTTGTCAATAAAAGGGTTGCTTGAGGATAGTAAGTGAAGTGTACATTGTAGATGAATTATTTTGGGGAAGAAGCTAGATATCATAGGATCATTTACAGATTATTGTAATAGCTAAATCATGAGGATCTTGAGCTAGAGATGTAATAGTAATGAGAATGAAACCAAACAGATGAAATATAATGTGTAAAGAACTGACCAGACTCAAGAAATATTTTCATTTTCAATCACTATACATGGAGAAATCTCAGGCCAATACTGTTCAATAAAACTTTTTATGATGGTGGAAATGTTCTTTGCATTGTCCAATATCATAGACATTAGCCACATGAACTTACTATACTTGAAATACAGTTAATGAGCCTGAGGATCTGAAATTTAAATTTTATTAAATATTAGTTACTCTAAATTTAAATTTTTGTAGGTCCACGTGCCTGATGGGGCTGGAATTTAGCTCAGTTGGCAGAGTGCTGGTCCATACTCTCTCAGCACCACAAAAATGGGAGAAGGATGTCGCAGTCCACTCCCAGAACAATCTTGAAACGATCAGCCATTGAAAACCCTATGAAGGTCACTATGAATTGGACTTGACTCAGCAGCACCCACCAACAACAATGTGGCTAATAGCTGCTATATTAGTGTGGCATCTCTCATATAACAAATGACAGCATCAACCCTTGAGGTGATAATTGGACATGCTGACTATTACATTGGCATTGCTGTCTTGTTGGGCAATGATTTGATTTTGGTACTATTGCCATCTTTGACCATTAGTGCACTCTTTAAATATTTTATTACATTTCTTCTAACTAAAAATAGAAAAAATGAGAATTTTATTATTTGTCTTAATAAATGTTGGTCTCATATGATAGGTATAATTCAAGAAAAGGTGGAAATTATTAAGTATCTTGAAAGTGGTAAGACTTCTGTCTCAACTTAACTTATGATTTCAATCATGAGGAAAATAAAGACCATATATAAATTGCAAGGCATATTTAGGGATTTAAATAATTTTATAGTCATCATTATGATCTTTGACATGGAAAATTATTATTTAATATTCTTATATTCCATTTCTGTTTATAATTTTAGCAATTTGTTGTATTTGAGTGGAGGAATATCTTCTATATGGTGCTTCTCAAATATTGAAAATTATTTCTATCTTTATCTTATTAATGAAGAAAATTGTTTGTAGCTTTACAATTAGTAGGTAATAGAATTGGATTTTAAAGAGATCTAGCTGATTCCCAAATTTTGGCT
>VMDO01036266.1:0-15303 GCA_007922755.1 Pedetes capensis
CAACCAGAGTGCTCCTTGGAAGCAAAAATGGCCAAAATGCGTCTTACATATTTCGGACATGTAGTCAGGAGAGAACAATCCCTGGAGAAGGACATCATGTTTGGAAGAGTGGCAGGTCAACGCAAAAGAGGAAAACCCTCCACCAGATGGATTGACACAGTGTCTGCAACAATGGGCTTAAACATAAATAAGATCGTTTTCCTGGCACAGAATCGGCAAGTGTTTCAATCTGCTGTACATAGGGTCGCTATGAGTCGGACTCGACTTGACGGCACCTAACAACAACAACATATATAATATATTTATATAAATATTTATAAATAAATCTTTATATTTATATTTATGATTCCATTTATATGAAATGTCCAGAAAAGGTATAGGTATAAAGATAGAAAGTAGATTAGTGGGAATCTATTACAGTGGGAATAGGGCTGGGATTTAGCTCAGTTGGTAGAACACCACTCTGTAGTCTCTGAGGTCCTGAGTTCGATTCCCAGCAAGGCAAAAATAGGAGAAGGATGTGGCAATCCACTCCTGAGGCAAATCTGAAACAATCAGCCATTGAAAATCCTATAAGGGTCTCTATGAGTCGGACACAACCCAACAACAACAACAACATAGTTGGAATAGGAGATGTAACAGGATGTAAATTTTCATGGAGATATTGAGTCGATGAACAAGTTCTAAAACTAATTCATGGTGGTGATAGTACAACTTGGTAAATTTAATTAAAAAATCATTGATTTATGTACTTGATAAGGTGTATTACATGTTACACAAAATACACTCCAATGGAGTCATTTTTAAAATAAATAAAGGTGACATGATACGAAGATTATTGTACATGCCTTTTTGGTATGTACCTGAATGTGAAATTGCTGTCTCCAGGGGGAAGAATATGTTTAGATTTAGCAGATACTGCCAGTTTTCCCAGCTTTTTTATACCAATTTGTGCAATTTGTACTCCCAGTAGCAACATCTGGGCGTCCCAGTTTCGCTACATCTTTGCCACAATTTAGAATTGTTAGACTTTTTAATTTTAGCCATTGAAAATGACCATTCATCCACCAATGGACATTTAGTCTGTTGTTTTTTACTAATGTGAATGATGCTGCCATGAATATAAGTGTACAAATGTATGAGACCTTGCTTTCCACTTTTTGAATGTATATCCAGAAGTGAAATTGCTTGATCACTTGGTAATTCTATTTGTATTTTGAGGAATTGATGTACTGCTTTCCATTGTTTACATTCTCACCAGCACTAGTTTTTTCTGGATTTTTAAGCCATCCTAATGGGTATGAAATAGTATCTTGTTGTGGGCTTTATTTTGCATGACCATAATTAGTGATATTGATCAACTTTTCATGACCTTATTGGTCACTTGCTTCTCTTCTTTAGAGAAATCTCTATTAAGCCACTTGACCATTTTTAATTATTCTTTATTTGATTACTGATTTGTAGTAGTCTTTTATATAGCCTAGATATTAATCTCCTATCACATATGATTTGCAAATATTTTCCCCATCCTGCAGGTGGCCTTTTAATTCAGTTGATGGTAGTGTCCTTTGATGTACAAAAGTTTTTAATTTTGAAGAAGTCTGACAGTTATAGATAATTATTTTTTCTTTTGCTGCCTGTGCTTTTGGTGCCACATCTCTTTTGTTTTATGTAAGGAAACACACCATATCCTTTGTGGATTCTGTGTTTGCATGTATGACTCTGAGGGCTCTTCAGCCTTAAAAAATGAAGATGCTTCCTCTTTATCCTTTATAATATTTAGTTTACATATTTAAGTGGCAATGAATTTAACTTTAAATCACATTCTTGGAGAGTATGTAAGGACATTGGGATGTATTAATAAGAAAAAGATGCTAATATATCCCAGTTTTATTTTTAAAAACCTTCAGCCTAACACAAACATATGTAGAAACAAATTAGAAAGAAAAGGATGAAAAAGTCCACATTGGTGCTCTAAGCGCTATGATATTACTAGTGAATTCTATTACACCGTAAAAATGTACTCATTTCCTAAATTTTTAAGAATGAGTGTGTACAGTATTTATTCCCCCATGTGTCTGTAAGTTTGCTTTGTGGGGGCTTGTGTATTGCTGTCATGCCGAAAGTTGTACCACCAGTATTACAGATACCGGCAGGGTCACTTATGGTGGACAGGTTTCAGCTGAGCTTCCACACTAAGACAGACTAGGGAGAAGAACATGGATAATTCACTGTCAGAACAATTAGCCATTGAAAACCCTACAAATAGTTGAGAAACACTGTCAGATATAGTGCTGGAAAATGAGCCCCTCCAGGGTGGAAGGCACCCAAAACATGACTGGGGAAGAGTTTCCTCCTCAAAGAAGAATCTACCTTAATAACAGGAATGGAGTAAAACCCCAGGGACCTCCATTTGTTGATGTGCATGAGTCAAAATGAGAAGGAACAACTATAAACATACATTAATAATTGGAATGTGGAATGTATATAGTATGAATCTAGGAAAATTAGAAATCATCAAGAGTGAAGTGGAGCACATAAACATTGACATTCTAGGCATCAGTGAGCTAAAATGGACTGGCATGGGCCATTCTGAGTCAGATAATCATATGGTCTACTATGCCAAGAATGACTGATTAAAGAGAAATGGAGTTGACACTGTGACTGCAACAATGTGCTTAAACATAAAAAAGATCCTGTGCCTGGCACTGAACTGGGGAGTGTTTCATTCTGTTGTTCATAGTGTCAATATGAGTAGGACCTGATTGACAGTACCTAACAACAACAATAACAGTATTTATTACCAGAAAACTGCAAGAAATGTTGTAACTACAAAATCCAGAAAAGGAAAACTTTGAATGGATAGGACTCATAACTATGGAACTATCAGACTGAAAAATGAGTCTGAAAATTAAATTTTGCAAATATTGTGATGGTATGCAGTACATAGAAATAAAATAAGTTTAAGAAATGCACCTACAAACTCACAGAATGGTGAATTAAATACAATATGTAAACAGTGTTTACCTCTGTGATAGTAAACTATTATTTATATCTGGAAAATAAAAATAGACACTTAAAAATTTTAAACTGTTCAGTTAATAAGTGATTAGTATGTGGAATATGACCAAAACAGCACCAATGACTCCTACCTAGAGGAAACTTTTAGTTACTGCACTTTATTCCATCCTATGAATACACTATCATACATAACCATCTCTTTAGTGCTAAGATTTAGATTTTCTCCAATAAACTTGAAAATGTCATGATTCTTAAAAAAATATTTCTTTACATTTTGGTTCTTCTTTTAAAAATTCCTAATGACTTTTGGTGCAAGTATTAAGAGAGATGAAGTGGAAAGTCAGTTTAGGACTGGGGTTATTGATAAGCCAAGTAAATGAATTTTTTGTCTTGTATATTTACTAGTCAGGTAGATGGCCATGCTGGGTGGCATCTTCCATCACAGACTCTTCACCTTCACCAGGATCTCACCTTCACCCACAGGAAAGGTTGTAGAACTTTCCAATTTAAAGTGATATGGCTTGTGGAAAATACAGAAAAGAAGGCAGAATATTCAAATCACTGGCAGTCATATCATCCAAAGTCCATGGATGCTAATTTTTGCTATTTTGAAACCTTCTAGGGCATTTTTGTAAGGTCCTCCATTACCTCTCTCTCTCCTCCCCAGAGCCTCTGGGATAAAATCCAAGGTATAGATTTAGGAAGGCTGGGTACCTTGTCTTCTCTCATTCTCCAACATTTTAGTTACCATTTTCTCTTAGCTCTTTTGAAATTATAAAGTATCAGTTGAAAGTGGAATGAATAATAAACACCAGGTTTCTAGAAAACTCCGCCGGGAGATGGAGGAGAGGATGATTGGGAGTTGGATGAATCAGCCATGTTAGAGAACCTGAGAAGGTGAGCGGAGTTGGAAACTTAATAGAGCTGGTAATTTACTGGCTCGGAATTTGTCAATCACTACAGCCCAGCAAATGAGATTAGAGCAGAGTTGTGGGAGGGAAGGGGATGACGCCGCAAGCTACATGCACCAAGAAAATTTAGCCAAGAGAAAGCTGCGTAATCATATTGCGGCACCGTAGTGTCCCCCCCCCCCCCCCCCCGCTGCAGCAGCTGCTTGCGGGGGAGGTCAGCCCACTGCGGCTCTCTGCAGTCTCCGGCCGGCTCATTCGTCGCAGCCATTGCCTCCCTCTGCACCCCTTGCCCAGGCCGCCGCTGCTTCAGTGCGGCTCTGTCTCCTCACTGCTTTATTTCCATTGCAGCCTACCGTCGTTTCCACATCCCAGCCACCACTGAGCGTTCCATCTCTGCGCCCGCACCACCGCATCTGATATTTTGGTGAGTCATTTCCTGAGGAGGCCAGGTCCCCCCGATCTCGGCGCTAGCCACCTTAGGCGTGTACGGTCTTTTGCGAAATGGCCGAGTCAGCCAAACACAAGGAACTGTCAGAATTCAGTCAAGAAGAGGTTGATAGTAAGATAATGATGGAAGGGCTCGGGGAACATCAGGAGCGCGGTGAAAATGCCGCCCCAGAGCCCGGAGATGGTGGGGAGTGCGGTAAAGCCGTCGCTGGGCTAGAGGAAGAAGGGGGAAAAGGCGAAGATGCTGCTGCAGGGTCCGGGAAAGACAGGGAAAAAGGCGAAGATGCTGATGAGGACTCAGACCCAGACCGTCCAAAAGGACTTATCGGTTATCTTTTAGACACAGACTTTGTCGAAAGTCTCCCTGTGAAAGTTAAGTACCGTGTGTTGGCCCTTAAGAAGCTTCAAACTAGAGCGGCCAATTTAGAATCCAAATTCCTAAGGGAATTTCATGACATTGAAAGAAAGTTTGCTGAAATGTACCAACCGTTACTGGAAAAAAGACGTCAGATCATCAATGCAATCTACGAACCTACAGAAGAGGAATGTGCGTATAAATCAGACTCTGAGGACTATGATGAAGAAATGGAGGAGGAGGAAGAGATGCATGGTAATGAGGACGGTGTGGTACGTGAGTATGTGGATGAAGATGATGGTTATGAGGACTATTATTATGATTATGCCATCGAGGAGGAGGAGGAGGGGGAGGAAGATGACACTGAAGCCGCGGGAGAAGAGAATAAAGAGGAAGAGGATCCTAAGGGAATTCCGGATTTTTGGCTGACTGTTTTAAAAAACGTTGAGACACTCACTCCTTTGATTAAGAAATATGATGAGCCTATTCTGAAGCTTCTGACAGATATTAAAGTGAAGCTTTCAGATCCTGGTGAGCCTCTCAGTTTCACACTAGAGTTTCACTTCAAACCCAATGAATATTTCAAAAATGAGCTGTTGACAAAGACATATGTGCTGAAGTCACGGCTAGGATATTATGATCCCCATCCCTATAGGGGATCAGCGATTGAGTATTCCACAGGCTGTGAAATAGATTGGAATGAAGGAAAGAATGTCACTTTGAAAACCATCAAGAAGAAGCAGAAACACCGAATCTGGGGAACAATCCGAACTGTGACTGAAGATTTTCCCAAGGATTCATTCTTCAATTTCTTCTCTCCTCATGGAATCAACTTAAATGGAGGGGATGGAAATGATGATTTTCTACTTGGTCACAATTTACGTACTTACATAATTCCAAGATCAGTATTATTTTTCTCAGGTGATGCCCTTGAATCTCAGCAGGAGGGGGTAGTTAGGGAAGTTAATGATGCCATTTATGACAAAATTATTTATGATAATTGGATGGCTGCAATTGAAGAGGTTAAAGCCTGTTGCAAAAATCTTGAGGCATTAGTAGAAGACATTGATCGCTAAAACAGAGTATATATGGTTCTGAAATTAATTGCCTTAGATCTAGTTACTCAAGATATAAGAACTTGATTGCAGTCTTGTGTTCTATATTTTTCCTGTAGTGTCAGTTAAAATATAAGTCACAGAAATATTTTTAAAAGTTCAAATAGTAATTAATTTGACCTTGCATTTTAGTAGTAGAATGTTTTCAAGACATGTGGACTGTAGTAAATGACTAAATATTAATATAGTGTTGTATAGTTTAATCCTCCTGAAGTTTTTGTCATGTAGCTCTTAATCTGTGCCTATGAATATTATTGGATATGCTAAATGACATCAATATTAAGAAAGAAGATCTTGGGAACCAACCCAAGAGTTGTTTTTGCTGCTATTGTGTTTTGTATTTTTGTTTTCTTAGTCCTTTAGCTAATGGGTTTAATTTTGTTGTGCCTGCTTCATGTTGCAGTAGAAATGCAGCAAAATTTAACACTTGAATGCTTAAGAAGAGGCCTGTATCTAGTTGAGAATTTTAGGCAAAACCACATTTATTGTTAGTAAACTTGTGCACACGCTCTTGTATTTTATGATTGTGATAAATAGTAAAACATAGTTGTATTAAGGCTACTGTTAATCAATGAAGTGTTAGTCACAGGATTTCAAAGGTTTGCAAATATTGTTCTGTGTAATTGTGTAAACCATGATTACAGTGTATAATTCTCTTTTCCTGTAGTATATTGAACCATTCATCAAAAGTGAACACTTCACCAGTTTGAAAAGATATTTCATGTTCCTCCACTGTAAAATAAAATGAATAAAATTTCAGTGTGTTTAATGTTTTAAAATATTTTTGTTATAAAAGTAATATGTTCATTGGATACTAAAATATACATTAGTTAAGATCAAAAGCCATATAAGTACTACACCAATGATAAGCATTGTTAGTATTTTGATCTATTTTCTGCAGTTATTTTTGTATGCGTTTGTGCCTGCATTCAAATTTAGAAACACTGTACTAAGATGTACAAGAAAGCATATGTTTTATTATTTATAAACTGATCTAATCTTAATGCCAAGTCTACCTCCACAGGGTTTCAGGAAAACAAAGACTTCAATTTATACTTATTAATTAATTTATTTTTCATACAGGCTCTCACTGTGTAGCCCAGGCTGTCCTGGAACTCACCATGTAGATCATCCTGGCTTCAAACTTTTGTGTTTTTCCCTGCCTCAGCTTCTCAAGTGCTGGGATTACAGAGTGCGCCACCATGCCTGGCTAAAAAACAATTCCTGAATTTTAACCAGTACAGCAAATTCATTTATGTAAACATTCTATAAATAATAGGTTCCCCATGTGTTAGTCTATATTTTATATTTATTACCTACCCTTTTACAATGTCATCTTCATATATGAGGGCATATATTACTTTGTGACAATGGAAGATGCATTGACAGATGAAAATGGGATGTGGTGGGTCAGACTTTGTCCAGAACTGAATTTGCCTTCTTCACATGTGGAAACTCATAGGCTTCTCAAAAGGCTTCTCCTTTTGGAAAATTCTGTGAAGGTCACATCTATCCACTTAGGATAAGAGGGATCGTTTTGGCTGCTTCCATGCCACATGGGAGCTGAGAATGATTATTGTTGTTAGGTGCCGTCGAGTCAGGTCTGACTCATAGCAACCCTATGTACGACAGAACAAAACACTTCTAAGCACTGTGCCTTGCACGTGATCTTTTTTTGTTTAAGCCCATTGTGGCAGCCACTGTGTCAATCCATCTAGTTGAGGGTCTTCCTTTTTTCAGTTGACCCGCCACTCTCCCGAACATGTACTTCTCCAGGAATTGGTCCCTCATGATAACATGTCCAAAATATGTTAAGAAATGCTAACACTTTCTCATTATTGCTGCCTATACACACTTCCATCCTAGATGGTTGTGATGTGATGTCACAGGATTATATACCAAGTAGAACAAAAGCATTGCTTGTGATTTATTCCACTATTGGAATAAATCCTCCTTCAGGTTTTGACCCAGAGAGGTAGGTTTATAACAGCACCTATTTTTCTTATTTCTGGCTCGTCCTACAATCAGCAGGGGAGAAAAGTGTGAATTTCTATTTTCTTCTTCTTTTTTAGATGGGACCCTTCTCTAATGTCAAATCCTTCACTCAGGCACTAGTAGATGTTCAATTGCTTTGCTTTGGGGTTGCAATAGTTGACAGGATATAGGGAGACAGACAAGTTACTATATTACAAAGGAACCTAAAAAAGAGACACTGCTGATGTACATTTGTAAATGCGCACAGATGCCTACTTTTCACTACCATTAATTTTGACCTCTGAAATTTCTGGCTACTCACAAACTCCTTTTACAAAGATTGAGGCCCCTTTTCATTATGACTTCTGTTACTGTGTATTAAAAATATCAGGAACATGGATGTATCTCTCCTGATATTTCACAGAGAAGGTCCAGTCATCTTGCAGTCCCCCCGTCCCTTTCTCTTGCCTCTGTGAACTAGGATGGTGAAGCTGGTGCTTCTGGAGTTCCTCTGCAAGCACGCCAGGCTCCCTTTGCTGTAGCTGTCATGTCAATGGCATCAAGCCAAAGGTAGGAACACATCTATAGTTGAACAAGCCTTGTCCATTCCTCATGGCAGCGAAGGAGAACATACATCATCAAGAACCGTTGTTGTTGTTGTTAGGTGCTGTCGAGTCGGTATCTGACTCATAGCAACCCTCATAGGGTTTTCAATAGCTGAGTGCTTCGGGATTGCCTTGGGAGTGGATTGCCAGGCCCTTCTCCCATTTTTGTGGTGCTGGGAATTGAACTCGGGTCCTCAGAGACTGCAGCACAGCGCTCTACCAACTGAGCTAAATCCCAGCCCCATCAAGAACCATAGAAGGCATCAATAAGTGGGTATTAGAAAGAAAACATAGCAGAATTTGGACTTCGGTTGTGTGATTTGGTGGGGCTTTTAAGGAAGTAGAGGTTAGCTCTTGATTGGATGTTGACAGAAACTGGGGGTGTTTTATTATAAGTAGCTCAATAAATCTTATTTGTAGGAAGGGAAGACTAGAAAAAAGGTTAAAACTGTAATTGGTAAAGAAGTCGTAGCCACTCATTTTAGCCAGAATGGGGAGGGGGAGTTGGTATTATATAAATGGTACAGTGACTTTGTTTTTATCTATGCTTAGACAAAATTAAGTGGTCTTGCTTTGTCTCATTTTATTACAATCCCAGAGTAATCTTGTCTGAGGTTAGTATTCTATGAGATGCTTTACATCCAATAGGAGAATAACATGGCCTAGCTGTGAGTAGCAGACCAGCTTCCTGATGTCAGGGATTGCTCTTTATTTTCTTTTCTCTTTCATATCTCAGGGAAACAACTTGAGGCTCTCATTGCTTCCATAAACTTGTGGTGGGATGGAGGTTCATTCAGTTTGACATTAGACTAGTGTAAGGGTCTTTTAGGGGTTTAGGGTAGGTCATTAGCCTCAGGCCACCAGACAGCCCTGTACTACAGTTTAGGAACTAAGTGTGACAAAAAAGTAAAATTTTGTCTTCTCTTTATATTTGTCTGTTAGAAATGAATCCTTCATATGGTTCTGCAGGGTTTGTTGAAATAGCTGTTGGGCCTTGTTATAATTTTGGTATTATTAGGGAATATTCTGAGATTCATAAATGGGGGTGGGAATGTAGCTCAGTGGCAGATCACTTGCCTAGCATGTGCAAGGCCCTGGGCTCAATCCCTAGCACCACAAAACAAGACAATAAAATTCCTTTTTTGGATGCACAAAAATAGTGCATATCACAGTAGTTAGTATTATATAATAGAGTGCTTAGTCTTTGAAGCCAGGCTGCTAGGATTCTGATCCCAATTCTATAATTTACTAGATGGAAGATGTTGTACCAGTTACTTTATATGTCTCAGTTTTCATATCTGTAAAATATTTTAATAATTGTGCATCTACCTCATAAGATTATTATGAAGAAATAATGAGTTTATATAAAATGTTTGGAATTATGCAGGGCACTTAAATGCAGGGCCCATAGGTGTGTTTGTACTATTTTATTAAGTTTACATTAAATAAATACTCAAAACTGTATACAGTAGGATGCAGTAAATTATTACTGATTGTTAATCATTTTTCCTATAATTTGGTTTTAATTTAAAAAGTAAATTACATACTTTGCATTTTAATAACAGAATCTCCAAGATATCTGCAAGTACTAAGAAGGACTAACCATGAACTGCCAAGAGAACCAACAGATCTGTCTTAGAAGAAGTGCAACCAGAGTGCTCCTTGGAAGCAAGGATGGATAGACTGCATCTTAAGTATTTTGGACATGTTGTCAAGAGGGACCAATCCCTGGAGAAGGACATCATATTTGGAAGAGTGGTAGGTCAATTAGAAAAAGGAAGACTCAACTAGATGGATTGACACAGTATCTTCAACAATGGGCTTAAACATAAAAAGACTGTGTGCATGGCACAGTGTTGGGGAGTATTTTGTTCTGTTCTATGTAGAGTCACTATGTCAGACCCAACTTGATGGCACCTAAGAACAACAAAATGGCAAATTTAGCAACAGTATTTAAGTTACTGACAAGCTTGGCCCCCATAAAAAAAAATATAATGACTATGGTGCTACTTCCATACTACTACATTCATTACCCTTTTACTTGTGTATACTAAGCTCAACACTCATTACCAGCCATTTGCTCATTAGCCAATAAATATATCATGATCCCCATTTGAAATATTAGGAAGCCAGAGAAAAATAGATTATAGAAAATTACAACCACATAAAATCGTATATCATCCATAGGTAGATAGCAGGTTTGAATCTTCAGTTGACATACAGTTACTTTATGAAACCATGTTATGTCTCTAAGGGTACATGTGGTATGTGGACAGAAGAAAGGCAATCCCAGCTGAAGTGTGCAGGGACTGAGTTCCTTAAGTGAGTTTGCAGGCAGCCCAGAGTGAGTGCATGTTAGTCCACATTGAAGTCTGAGTGCTCTCATTTGCCTGCTTATGAGACTATTGAGGGTGGGTCCTAACCTGGTTAATGTTGGCCTGACAGCCAAAAGAATCAGAAACTTAAATGTACAGAGAAAGAATAGTCTTGGAAATAATGAGAGGTTTTGAATGAGTTGAGCCTTGGGGTGACTCAGGTATCAAGTACCTGCAGAATAAGTATTTTTTTGATTAATGAAATATAATAACTCCTAAGTCCTGGGACAGATTTGAAACTTAGGTGAATATAAATACAAGAATGTACACGTATATAAAAAGTGGTGCATATAATGGTAGTGTTACTGGTTCTGACATGTACTGAGTATTTCCATATCAACCCTAGTGTCAGTATATTTGGAAGAAGAAATAAATAATATGTTAATTATACAGTTATAGCTCACTACCTCTGGAGAGAATATACTTATTAATTTAATCCTTACACCAAATGTTCTTCATCCCAATCAAGTGTATCACTTTCTCTGAAAAATATACTTTCCAAGCATTTTTATTTAGTAAATTAGTGCTGAATTTACAATTTCACAAGGTAACTTCATTAAAATGGTAAATGGTAGCTGTGCATTTCTATTTCACATTTAACATGCTCTCAGGAGTCCCCTTCTCTTACACACACACACACACACACACACACACACACACACACACACGTTTGTATGATCCAACGTGAGATGAAGCTAATATGTTCTTAGCAGCTGAAACCAGTATCAATGAGTGCTTTATCATTTAATATTTCTCTGTCAGTTCTCAAAATAAATAGAGGTGATAAAAAGTGATATTTTGTATATGTGTGCATGTTCACACATCTGTGTGTGCTTGCTCTGTCAGATAATAAACCAGTAATTAGTAGAAATACTCTTTCTTTCTTTCCTTTTTTTTTTTTCAGTACTGGGCAGCTGACCCAGGGCCTTGTGCATACTTTGCAAGTGCTCTGCCACTGAGCTACACCCCCAGCCCCTTTTTTAATTTTACTTTTTACATTGAGCCTGGGTCTCACTAAGTTATACAGGCTGCCTCTGGCCTCAAACCTGTGATCCTCCTGCCTTTGCTTCCCAAGTCGCTGGAATTATAGGAGTGTACCACTGTGCCAACCTAGAAATACAATTTAGACAATACCCTTTATTGTCCAAAATATCACCTAGAGTTTGCCATGAATCCTATGGATAAGGGAAGAATGTGTGATTTATAATAACTTCTTTTCCTTACTATGAAGAAATGCTTTTTATTTTATAGTTTAGAGGAATTAAAAAGTTTTTCATTACCAAAACCCACATGGTTAGTTAGGTGCCGTTGAGTCGGTATCCGACTCATAGCAACCCTCATAGGGTTTTCAATGGCTGACTATTTCGGGATTGCCTTGGGAGTGGATTGCCAGGCCCTTTTCCCATTTTTGTGGTGCTGGGAATTGAACTCGGGACCTCAGAGACTGCAGCGCAGCTCTCTACCAACTGATTTAAATCCCAGCCAAAACCCACATTAGCCAATCCAAAACATTTATATTTCATGTTCAAACATTATACTTACATACTTTTATTATAAATTAACATGGTGTTTGCATAACATTTCAGCACTAGAGTGAGTTTGGGCAGAGGTGGTCCAACTTCATTCTTTTGCATGTGGATATCAAGTTTTTTCTGGCACCATTCATCAAAAAGACTGTCTTTTCTCCACTGAATGGTCACCACATCTTTGTCAAAACTTACTTGACCATATATACAAAGGTATATTTCTGGGATCTCTGTTCTTTCCATTGTTCTATAAATATGTCTTTATACCTGTCCCACATTATTTTGCTTAAATTTGTGGTAAGTTTTGAAATCACGAAATGAGAGTGCTCTAACTTTGTTCTTATTTGCTTATTTGCACTCTCCAAGGTCTCTTGGGATTTCATGTTTTAGGATGGATTTTTCTATTTCTGCAAAACATCCATGATATTTGGATAGAGATTGCATTGACTTAGCAGATTGTTTTGTGTAGCGCTGTCATCTTAACAATATTGAATCTTCCAAGTCATGAACATGGGATGTCTTCATTTATCTCTTCTTTAATTTCTTTCAGCAATGTTTTGTAGTTTATAGTGTACCAGGTTCTTGCTTCTTTGGTTAAGTTTATTCCCAAATATTTTATGTTTTTGATACTACTATGAACTGTGGAATTGTTTTTTTGTTAATTTCCTTTTTGGATTGTTCATTGTTAAGGGCATGGAAATATAAATGTTTGTGTATTGTTTCTTTACACTGAACCTTTACTGAATTGGACTAATAGTTCTACAGTATCATTGTGTAATTTTGAAGGTCTCTACATATAAGATCATGTCAAATATGAACAGATAAGTTTAGTTCTGTCATTCCAGACTGGATGCCTTTAATTTCAGTTTCTTGTCCAATTACTCTGGCTAAAATTCCAATATTATGTTGAATTAAAGTGGCAAAAACGAGCTTCCTTCCTGATGGTAGAGGAGAAGCTAGTAGTATCTCACCATTGAACATGCTATTTGCTACAGTTGTTTTCATTATACTCTTAATATATTCACATGGAATTTCTGTTCTTGTTTACTGAGTATTTTTATTATGAAAATGTGTTGAATTTTGTCAGAGACTTTTGCTGCATCTGATGTTGTTGTTGTTGTTAGGTGCCATCGAGTCGGTATCCAACTCATAGCAACCCTCATAGGGTTTTCAATGGCTGACTGTTTCGGGATTGCCTTGGGAGTGGATTGCCAGGCCCTTCTCCCATTTTTTGTGGTGCTGGGAATTGAACTCGGGACCTCAGAGACTGCAACGCAGTGCTCTACCAACTGAGCTAAATCCCAGCCCTGATGTTGTTGTTAGGTGCCTTTAAGTTGGGTCTGACTCATAGTGATTCTATGTACAATAGAACGAAACACTCCCCAACACTGTGCCAGGTATATGACTTTATTTATGTGTAAGCCCGCTGTTGGAGATACTGTATCAATCCATTTAGTTGAGAGTTTTCCTTTCTCACATTGACCTGCCACTCTCCCAAACATGATGTCCTTCTCCATGGATTAGTCCCTCTTGACTTGACCTGCCACTCTCCCAAACATGATGTCCTTCTCCATGGATTGGTCCCTCTTGACTACATGTTTAATATACATAAGATGCATTCTATCCATCTTTGCTTCCAAGGAGCACTTTGGTTGCACTTCTTCTAGGACAGATCTGTTGGTTCTTTTGGCAGTCCATGGTATATTCAATATTTGTCTCCAGTACCACAATTCAAGAGCATCAATTCTTCTCCTGTCTCCCTTGTTCAATGTCCAGCTTTCATGACCAGATGATGCAACTGAAAATACCATGGCATGAGTCAGGAGCACCTTCATTTTCAATGTGACATCTTTACTTTTCAATACTTTGTTGTTGATGTTAGGGGCCGTTGAGTTAGTGTCCGACTCATAGCGACCCTATGTATATAACAGACAAAACACTATCGTTGTGCTTCTCTACTATCGATAGGGTTTTCAATGGCTGGTTGTTTTTTGGGAGTGGATTTCTGGATCCTCCTCCCAAGCCTACAACACCTGGTGTTCCCAGGCGATCGCCCATCCAAGTACTGTCCAGCCCCAACCCTGCTTAGCTTCCGAGATCTGACAGGATCAGATGCCACAGTGGTATAGCTCCAGGTTTTTCAATACTTTAAAGAGGTCTTTTGCCACAGCTTTTTGTAATGCAATGCATCTTTTGATTTCTGGGCTACTGCCTCTGTGAATGTTGATTATAGAACAAAGTAAAGCAAAATCTTGTACAACCTCAATCACTTTTCCACTTATCATGACCTTTTTTCTGTATCTACTGAAATGATTATATGATTTTTGTCTTTCATTGTTAATGTGGATTGATCTTCATATGTTGAACCATTCCTATATTCCAGGAACGAATCCCACTGGATCATTATGTGTAATGTTTTTAAGGCCTGCATAATTTAGTTTGCTAATACTTGATGAAGTTTTTTACATCAGCATTCATAAGGGATCCTTATCTGTAGTTTTTTTTTTCCTGTAATGTCTTTGTGTTGCTTTGGCATCAGGGTAATACTGTCCTCATATATTAGGAAATGTTCTTTCCTCTTCACTTTCTTTGGAGACAGAGTTTTGCTATATAGCGCAGACTGGCCTGCAACTCATGATCCTCCTGCTCTCAGCCTTCTGAGTGCTGGGATTAGAGGAGTGTGCCTTCATAGCCAGCATTCTTTTTCATTTTTAGAAGAGTTTTCTCCTTTAAATTTTTGGTACTTCTCATTACTGAGGACATATGACTCTAGGCTTTTCTTTATTGAGAGGATTTTGATTATTGATTCAATTCCCTTAGTAGTTGTAGTTATAGGTCTCCAGATTTTCTATTTCCTCATGGTTTGATCTTTGTAGGTTATATGATTCTAGGAATTTTTGCATTTCATGTAGGTTGTCCAATTTGTTGGTGTATAGTCATTACACCAATAGAACCCTTATAATTCTTTATATTC